>JAQIWR010000726.1:0-17710 GCA_034695945.1 Glomeris hexasticha
TTTTTTTTACTAATTTTCACAGACATTTTGTTGCACCACTTGCTTTCTTCATGACTTTTCTGCAAGTAGTTTAAGTTGCAGGGTACCTTACGAAACCGTGTCATTTCACCTTTAAAAGAAACTTTGTAACTTTGTTATATGTCAACTATTTTTACAGCAAGACAACTGTTGAAAAAAGTGGGGAAAACTTGAGAAATTGGTTGAAATTAAATAATATGTAAACAAATTTGCAATATAATGAAGCAAACAATGTTTAATAGAGTTTTTGCAAGTTCAGAGTTACAAACCATTGCATTAAATTTATACTAACTCTAATTGTGTTTGTTATAATTGCAATTTTGGGAGAGAAAAATATGGTTTAGCTCGAAATGTCAGCAATTGGAATTTACTTTCTCTGTATACTTTGTATTAGGAACCATCTATGGACAAATAATGTCATGCCCTAATTGGTAGTAGTGGTCAGTTAAACTGGTCATGTAAGTCAAGGGCAGGTCAAGGAATTTATGAAGCTGAAAATCTGTAAATTTACTTTTATAGTATGTTAGATATATAAATAGTCCACACATTTAGCCAATTATTCCTAATAAATCAGTGCTAAATGGTAATTTTATTAAAGTAATTGCAGTTTATTGGAAAGTTTAATGGAAAAACTGGTGTAATGGCGGCGAAAAAAAACAAAATATTTTCCCAGTATTTAACCTAGGTAGCAGGATCTCACCACTGAGACATTTTCATAGAAATGTTGTTTCATTTAATTTATATTGAACCTGTATTTATTATTGTCAACATGTTGCAAGCAGCAGCAAAAAAATGTTTGTCTTTTACAAATTTCCTGCTGGGATTTTGAAGTTTTTGGGGGTTGTTTAAATGATGTTTGTTTGTCTAGGTAATCGATTTTTACCTTTCCTATTTTTGTATGGGAAAATGAGAGTTTCCTCCCCCTGTGACGTCACTTCCGTTATAAGATTTCGCCACCTTTCGGCCATGAATAGAACAACTCGACTCTGTCCTTGAAAACTTTAGTAGGAAAATGGAAACTGTTTGTAAAAAAAATATGAAGGATCAAGTCACGTACATTGATAAGATAATTTATCGAACTCACGTTCGAATATTCGAGTAGATGTTTGTAAAGAAAAATGGCGACCTTGGCAGGTGCATTTGTTAAAGTTTCACAGAATATGTATGCCATAAATATGACCTCTGCTAAAAAATGTTTATATTTCTGAAGCACTTTGATGACGGCTGCATGTGTGCAAGACGTGCGATTGTAATTTAATATTCCACTCTCTATTTACACAATTGAAAGATGACAAAAGGTACCCACAATGCACAGCGACCAAACGACAACGACGCCATTTATTTTATATGACATGCCATAGCGTGCATTATATTCAATAAAAAATACAAATGTCACTGATATTTCCTCCAAACTACAAACTACATTATTTACACGAAATTATATTGTCCATCTTTCTGTGTGGAAAATGCAAAATAAAGTTAACAAGTATTTGTATTTGTATATATTTCAGATTAAATTCTGGTTCACCTCATCTGGGCAGTGGCTTACTCTACCAAAAACTCCAAATGCTCAATTGTTGTATTGAAAGAAAGAAATACCAAGAACAGCTGGCTTTGCAAAGGGCCTCAACCAGTCGTGGTATATATATGCATATTGTTACACTTTTCATTGTTAAAGGTGAACTGACATGGTTTTGTAACATCCCATGATATTCGGACTGTAGAAAGAATGTTTAAAATTAAAACTATGAGTTCATTTGTTTTATTTTTTAAAAAATTATAAAAAGTGTTTTAACAGATTGAAGTTTATGTGTTTTTGGGGCCTGTGCAGAGAGGCTAGGAGGGGGAAAATTCTAGTATGGAGAGTTTTGGTGCAAGTGGCATGCCATACGCACTGTCCCGGATGTAAATTTTGACAGTGTGAGGACTTGAGGACCTATTTTAGAGTACTTTGCAAATTTTTATTTAAAAAACGAACCGCTGTAAAAATTAGAAAAAAATTGGACATATGCAAATACATGTTGTTCATGCATAGGAATGTTTTCAGAGAAATCGGTTGCAAGAAATTTACCCTGTCACTTCACCTTTAAACTACTATAATTGAAGGAAAATTTGTTTATTTAACTGCAGAGCTGATTGGAATGAACTAAATATTTTGTATTTTCGCGTGAATTCATCTAGAAACTAATTCCAGTGATGATGAAGAATTCTACGATTGTGATGAAGAAGAATATAAAGGTGAAGAAGAAGTAGAAGTAGCAGCAGCCTTAAAAGCCTCATCTGAAGACCAAACTTTCCAAGACAGCGTGTCGCAAGTTGCCGAAGGAAGATCTCGCAAATGCGGCGATTTGAAACTACTTCACGTTGATCAACCACTGTTCATACCTATCACCCAAGTAACAATATTGCATAAACTTAGTGTCTGTTACATATTACAAATATTACACTTAATTTAAAGGACCCTGCTCCTATGACCGAAGACCAATTGGAACAACAAGCTGAAGTTTTTGTCAAACTCGGTGCCGATGAGGAAGGAAAGAATTTGAGAGAAAAAATGCAAAGTGTATGTCTGATGGCAGACATGCAAGCATTTAAAGTGAGTAAACATGTTAATTGCTTGCAAGGGATTATATGGAATTAATGGAAATTAAATTCTAGGCAGCCAATCCAGGATGTCGTCTGGAAGATTTTGTACGTTGGTATTCACCGGTTGATTGGATCGATGCTGATACCATAGATTTAGATGGGAAAATAGTAAAGAAAGGAAGGCTAAGTGGCCGGATGCAGATTCCTGGCAACACTTGGCAAGAAGTTTGGCTTAATGCAAAACCTTTAGCAGCCAGGAAACAGAAAAGGCTTTTCGACGAGACGAAAGAAGCGGAGAAAGTGATGCATTTCTTGGCTAACATCTGCCCGTATGAAGTTGTTCTTCACTTGATACCAATGCTTGTGCACTTGGCAATAGCTACAATTGTTCTTGACAGTACGTATTAATGTATTTTGGAACTGTACACAATTTATTTGACATTAATTATTGCAGAGAAACCAAAGATCAAGGAGTTGGTAACCATGTTGGAATCTATCGCGGCTACAACTGCAAGGCTTACAAAGACCCCTAAATCAAGTATTCAAGATTATGAGGTTGATTCAAGTGAATTTCTGCTTTTTTGAATCACTGTTATAGAAATATAAATATGGGGGAATTTACACAGGCTGTAATAGACCAATTGAGTGAGGCCGAAGCTACGGTCGCGCGTGCGAACGCAGTCTGCGGTCTTCTTAGCGGAGCTTGCGAAGGAATAACAAAGAAAGACACTGATGTGAAAATGCAAGAGTTTGCACTTTCTCTATTGGAGCAACCAGAAGTAAACATTCCAGATGCAGGACACGGTGCTCTGGGGAGAGGTGTAAGGAAGCTGTTCGAGATTGCGCACGGAAAGGTAATCCTTAGGGTCGTTCGGAAAGTAAGTTCCGATCTTTATTTTAAAATACAAAACTGTAGTAATGTCAAATGTTAATTGACAAAATCTTTCATATAGATGTTAAACGTTTTGTTAATTAACATTTGGCATTACAACAGTATTTTACAAAAAAAGGCGGATACTTTCCGAAAACCTCTCGTATTTTAAATGTAGTTTTAGCTACTAGTACAGTATGGTTTTTATTAAAGGATATTTATCTCTTCACCAGGTTGAAGATGATTCAAATTCATCGGGAATGGCCCAAGACTGTGTTTTGGGAACACCTGCAGCGAAGGAAATGATTTTGAGGGCTGAAGTGCCGCGACCCGCACCGCACAGTACACATACACCGCAGAGGATGTACTGTGTACTTACTGAAAAGGATGTCAGGCTTGCTGGAGCTTTTACACAAGATACAACATTTTTTTAGCAATTAAATTGTGTGGGTGATGTCCATGCGGCTAACGTGGAAATTGGAATTTTCACATTTTCCTTGTAAATTGTATAATCCAAGGTAAATTGGCAGCCATTGTCAACATGATGGACACTTCCTTTTGTTCATATAAGTTCATAAAACTGACATTTTAAAAGTTTACATCTTTATCTAAAGTGCTTTGTGGATGCCGGGACCGTTTAACGGAAATAACCACGGCTGCGGTGACGGCAACGGTAACAGTGCACATTACAGAAATAAATAACGTTAACAGCAATTGCAGAAATGTTGAAGTGTGACACTACATTTATTTGATTGACATTCATTTTGTTTTCCATGCAATATCACAAATAACAGGTAAATGATCTGACGGAGCAACGATGCTAGGAAGACCCGTGTGCTTGCGCACAACTTCTTCCGATGGCAAAGGAACAACTTGAATGGTCTCCAGTTTGGAATAATCAATGAAAATGTAATCTAGACAACCAGTAAACCCTGGTGTGAAGTTAGTGAATGGTGGTGTTCCACCAGCACTCTCCAAGTTCAAAGAATGGCTCAACGATAGATGTTTCACCGCTTCTTCTTCGTCTAGTAATTAACAGAATTCAATGAAAACCAAGAAGATTACAGTGAAATTCCAATATAAATTTGGTTAATTACTGCTTATCCAGTCAGCTGAATCAGTAGGAATAAACTGAGTTGTGAGTAATCTATAAACTCCAAATTCCGGACAGCTGTTGAAGTCGCCGCACATCATCGCGGCAACTTGCGCGCTGGGATTCTACAAAATGCACATATGATTTTCAAGTGGGAATTCTATTATAAACGTAACTGCAATGTAAACCAAACGAAACCTTAGCAGAAGTTGAAGCCACAACTTGCTCCAGATACTTGACGCACATGGCAGCCTGAAGTAGCCGAATGTGATCGGCATCCGGATGAAAATACAAGTGCGTATGCGCAAGACATACAATTTTATTATCAGATTCAGTCGATTTTAGAATTGAAATCTGACAAAATGACACAATTAATTTCACTGCATACATAGCAATATATACCAGTTGACATACTTGCAATGCGGTGGACCTTTCGGTCAGCCGCGTTTGCAGTTTGTCGTTCCGCGATACGACTCTGTAGATTTCACCGAAGATTGGATTTGTTGCCACGGCATCTCCCAATACGAAACTGTGTGAATCTACAAGCCTGTGCAAATAGTAAATCAACTATTAAATGAAGGAGAAATAATGTCACTGTGGAATGGGAAATTATGGAACCGTATACGTCACTTGAATTTATTTGTCCGGTAAAGACACGCAAGCCCTTCGGCACAGTTACGGCCTTTCAAATTGAAGATCCCTTCGAATCCAATGGCATTTAATGAAGGGTAAATGTCATGTGTGAACACATCATCATCTACTTCTTGAAGACATATCAAATCTGCATTGTAACCTAAAGATCGAAATACAGATTTTGCAAAGTTTTAATTGGATAATTCACATTTTTCCATCATGAAAAGGTAATAATGGCTGCATTCAATCTTTAATTTCAACCAAAATAAGGGCATTCCCTTATAAAATACAGGTTTTATCCTCCCTTGATGCACATAATGTATATGTTACAGTTTATGTGTCAAAGTCACCAGTTTGGAAACTCGCTTGTAACTTTACAAACTCGCCGACTGCATCGCCAATGTAAAGAAATACAGAAACAGCAACTACACGAAGGTAAAGTATAAAGAAAGCAAGTATTGTAATAAAATCTGTGGATTGAAATTAGTTAAAATAGTTATTAGCACTCAGTTTGCCGAATAGGAGGTCGGTCGGCTCTCAAAAGCAAACCTCCATACTGAATTATCCCGTCGAAATTTAAAGTGCTACAATAACTTTTACTAATTTCCAGAGATTTTGTTGCAACACTTGCTTTCTTCATGGTTTCTATTCAGGGTAATCTTTAAAACCATGTCGGTTTAATTTACCATTTATGAAAGAATTCTGTCACTTTTTTCTGCAATTCGGTCTTCTTTTTTTTTTTTTGAGCAAAATAAAATTCGTTACATTTGTAGTAAAATTCACAATTTTTGGCCTATTTTACTTTGTTAAAACCGATATTTCGTTTGATCCAAAGTTTTGTATCATTGCGCACATAGCAAAGATTTGGAGTTCGTAATAAGCGAATTTCGTTATAAGCGGGTTCGTTATAAATGGAGTCGACTGTATATTTAAAGATATAGTATATATTTTCAGCAAAATAGTCTGCCAAAGTCTTAAGAAAGTTACTGTTTCTATATTTCTGTACATTGGCGATGCAGTCGGCGAGTTTGTAAAGTTACAAGCGAGTTTGCAAACTGGCGAGTGAAGTCGGCATTCTGCCGAATCACTAGTAATTCCTATTGTATATCAATTATAAGCACAATGGAACTATTCCCATATGTAGGGGCAACAGGCCCTATGCCCCAGGCTTCAGAGCTGTAGTTACAGTGGATGGATAGTAGTGTTTAGTCGAAGATTGAATGCAGCGAATGTTTTTATATATGTACTCCACTTTGCGGAAGTGGTTTAGTTTACTTTTGAGTGACCTAAGAGGACACAATTGAATGCACACCTGTAATTTCTTTCAAAATGAGCTGCTTCCTGTAATCAATACTCAAGGCATACGCAGGACAATACGGATGAAGAACGGTTCTCGTGAAATCCGAATCGGCGTATAGATTGGCCAGGATGTTGTACGTCACCGTTCTAAAAGCATTGTCCTGAACAGGTTGCTTGGTGTACATATGCCGGTCATCGAAAGGGCAACTACCAGGACCTTGAGTGACCACAACTACAGATTCGGCTTCGCACAGATCCCCGATCTCGTGTTCGGTACGCGGCTCGCAAGTCACCTTTAACTTCCTACCCAAGTCATCTTCCCGAGTTAGGTAACTAAACTCCTCACCAACCAATTCCCACCCTTTAACTAATTCATAAATGGTTTTGATTTTCTTCTTGGCAGGAAGGTCAGCTGTGGAAGATTCAGCGGTGTCTTCGGCAATTTGCTGCTTCTCCGTTAGGTGAGAAACTCGGTTTAAGCTTCGGTACCATTTGAATCGAGACTGGTTTTTAAGAGAGAATTCTAGTTCTAGTTTGGGGTACACAAGGAATCCAACCATTATGTCAGTGGGAAGTGTGAGGCTTTTCACTGTTGGAGGATTGACCACTACGCGGTACTTGGTGTCACCGATTTGGAGGAGAGCGCCGGTGATGAAGGCTTCTCGGCCAATTGTTTCATCAGGGATGCATTTACCATCGAAGTAGAGATTCACTAATGGAGGCCAAGTCTCTAGATCAGGTTCGTGTTTGTCATCTCCATCTATTATAATAATAATAAAATAAAATTAAATTAAAAATATATATATAACAAAAGTTTTATACCAAATTATAATTGACAAATTCAATTTTATAATTTATATTAAAATTTAAAAAGTGTAATCACTGGCTGCATTCAATCTTCAGTCAAAATGATGATTATCAATTCAAATTACAGTGGAATCTCTCTATAACGGCACCCCAAGGGATCAATTTTTTTTATTATTTTGTCCCTTATAAGAGTATGCTGTTATATGATGTGCAATTATATGCTTCAAGGGAGGATAAAAGCTGTCTTTTATCAGGAAATGCCTTTATAAGGGGTGCTGTTATAGAGAGAGAGTCCATTGTACTTTTAAATTGAAATAAATTGTGATTTTGGTTGAAAATTGAATTAAAAGCATTCATTTTAATTAATAAATTAATTCTATTATTAATGACAATATATAAAGAAAAATAACTAGTTTACGCCAGCATTTATATATTCTTGTTACTACTGAATTTGGAATGTAATATTCATATTTATATTCCTATTTATTACAAACTTTTGTTTTACAAAATTTCTATATGTATATACAAAAAATTAATATTGTAATAAGCATTGTACAGGTTATGTCCCATGAATATTTGCACATAGATGTCCCAGAATATTAACGATATACCATGTGCATTAATTATTTAAAAATTGTTAGCCATTCATATTTTATTCAGTAATGAGAGTGCAATGCTTTGCCATTTATTTTAGTTGGGGCGTCTGCTCCACCCTTGCATTTTTCTTTCTTCTTTTTAATCTTTTTGCCGAAATTGCGTTCAATATTTATGGCGATTCTGGCTTTCAACTTGGACAATTCCTCCATCTGGTTGCGTTGGAAATTGAAACGTCTCTCTTGAATGCCCCATTTCTGGTCGCTAAAAACGAAACTCAAACCCATTTCACTTTCGTTTTCGACTTTTCTTACGCAAACCCTCGGTAAATCACACGTAGACATTGCAAACTGGGCTAATTTGGAATATTTTAGTAGAGAATCCGTACAACGCTGACGAAATATCGACGATAACATGATAAAGATTTCATTTTATCGACGATGTGCGAGCCGCCATATTGGTGCGGATCGGATGCGGATGCGGATCTAGTTTCATATCAGTGTGCACTATTTATGGCGCGAAGTTTAAACGCAGATTACGTTACATTCGTTGTTCAATTTTGTAATGCACTAACATGGAAAATCCACTCATGTAAAAATTCAATGATAACTAATTTTATTGTAACAACAATTGCAAAATAATTTAAATTAAAAACACATTCAAGTTAATGGCATATTAATTAGACCATTAGGCCAAATCAATAGGCCTAATGGTCCGAACAAAATCTAATGGATCCATTGGTCCTAACAAAGTCTAAAAAGCCCAATGGTCCTAATGGAATCCAAAAGGCGTATAATCAATGGTCCTCACAAAATCGAATAGACCCATTGGTCCAAACAAAGTCTAAAGGGCCCAATGGTCCTATATATAGTGGAATCTATAGGTCCTAATGGTCCTGAGTATAACGGGTCCAATGGTCCAAACGGAATCTAAAGGTCTAATGGTCTCAATGAAATCCAAAGGGCCCAATGATTGAAATAAAATATGAAGGGCCAAATGGTCTTAATGAAAACCAAAATGTAAAATAGTTGTCATGGTATACAAAGGGCATAATACAGTCTGACGGGCACAGTGGCACTAACAGAATCTAAATGGCCCAATGGTCCTTGTGTAATCCAAAGGGCCTAATCGAATCTTGAAGGCGTAATGGCCCTAATGGAATCCAAATTGATCTTGGTTCGAGTGTTCCAGTCCCAAATCAACACGTGTTCGTTGGTAGGAATGATTTATAGCTATACCCTACCAAGTTATCCTAAAAGCTACCGGGCCAACAGGTGGCGCAAAAATTTGTTCTCGAGGCCGTATATCTTTATAGTCTGTATTATAAATTGTAAATATATTTCACTAGTCTTAAATATACATTGTAAAAATGTGGTTTCTCTATAATTAATGGTCCTCTACAACTTTCTAATTGACACCAACCATCTACCTTTTACGGTTTTCGATTTAGGATTTTTGAAAATACAGCCTTCTAAAATAGGCCTATTTTATTTTTAATGGTGTTCAGTAATATACTGTAAGTAGAAATAGTATTCATAGTTACTAGGTAGATTTAGTGAGGGTCCTATTATTCAATAATGTTGTAATGAATCTGGTTTATATTTGGAACTTGGAGCATAAACTCTAAATCGAGGTACTGTTTAGGCAACTGGAAATTGAGGAAATCAAATATTTTTTTAAGCTTTGTGCCTCTGGGCTCCTGTGTCAAGATGTCTTGTTTAGGAAAGAGTGTTTCTAAAATAAATGCCAACTCCCTCGTCACTCTTGGTGAAAAGTGTAAACGAATAATTATCCTGCACTGGGCACACCATTTGTTGTGTAGAAAAGGTGGAGCTAGTGTACACCCTCCATGTGTAGACAAACAAGGCAGCAATTCTTTGCACAATTACAAGGGAAGTTACATTACAAAATGTCTTAGAAATTGGTTTAATTTTGTCAAAAAATGTATTGAGAAATGGTTAAATACATTTACAAAAACCGATGGGTTCATTTTGACAAATATAATTCCATTTTCTTGTGAATTGTATGAGATGAGATTTTCATCGTTATATTGGTTATATAGTGCAACAAAACGATGAAAAGTCGTAAGCAGAAGCGCCATATCGCACTGGTGTCACAAGAGTGAACTAGAGTACGAGTTACGTCATTATTCACCTGTTGGGTGAAGAATGAAGGCGCGGAGGAGGCTAGTTACGCCCTTGCTCCGCCCAATGAGCTCATTGCTCCGCCCATGCCGCCATTAATGTAGGCTGCAGCGTCTTCTGCATCGTGGTTTGTTAGTGGTTCGTTAGTCCCAAAAGACCCCTAATAGAATCCAAAGGGCCCAATGGCCTCAATATCATCAAAAGGGCCGAATGGTCCGTCAAAAGACCTAATGTTTCAAATGGAATCTTAAGGTCCAAATGTTTTTCTGATTAGATCTGAAGGACCCAATGGTCCTATACTGGAATTTAAAGGGCAAAATGGAATGAAATGGGCGCAATGGTCTTAACAGATTCGAAAGGGCCGAATGGTCCTAATGGTATTGAAAGGGCCCAATGGTGTTAAAGGAATCGAAAGGGTGCAGTGGTCCTAATGGAATCAAAAGAGCCTAATGGTGTTGAAGGAATGTAAAGGGTGCAATGGTCCTAATGAAATCGAAAAAGCCCAATGGTGTTAAAGGAATCAAAAGGGCCCAATGGATTTAAAGGCATTGAAAGAACCCAATGGAGTTAAAAGAATTGAAAGGGCACAATGGCCCTAATAATGGAATCGAAAGCGTCCAGTGGTGTTAAAGGAATCTAAAGGGCTCAATGTTCCTAATGAAATCGAAAGGGTCCAATGGTGTTAAGGGAATGTAAAGGGCACAATGGTCCTATAATGAAATCGAAAGGGCCCAATGGCGGTAAAGGAATCGAATGGGCCAAATGGTCCTAATGGAGTCGAAAGAGCTGAATGGTCCCAATGAAATCGAAGGGCCCAGTGGTGTTAATGAAATCTGAAAGGGCTCAACGGTCGTAATGGAATCGAAAGAGCTCAATAGGGCAGTTGCGATTGACGTCACGCCGCCATGTTTTCATGCAAACGGGCAGTGTTGGGCAGTTGCAAGTGATGGCTTTGCCTGTCACGTGACTCACGCCGCCATGTTTTCAGGCAAACGGGCCATTGCAGTGGTTGCAGTGACGTAACTGCAACCTGCAACTGCCCTATGGTCCTTATGAAATCGATGGTGTTAAAGGAATCGAAAGGGCCCAATGGTACTAATGAAACCTAAAGGGCTCAATGTCCTATTTGCTATATAGGCCTACATAAGACCAAACGTTATAAATAAAATTATTCCCCCCCCCCCAAAAAAAAATGAAAAAAAAAAAAACAGTTTTATTTTAACTGCTTGTTCTTTGAGCAGACGAATTGTTTAGCCTTTGACTAGCCTCTCGTACAGGCTACGCATAATTCAAGCGGCTTCGCTTTTCCTTTCTAGTGCTCCCTCCAGCTGCTCCAGTCTACCTTGATTCTACTCTAACCTCCTTGGTTGGGTTCGACATTGGAGCGTCATTGGGTGCGTTCGTCACCCGCGTAACGCGATTGGCTGTCATTTAAGCCCCGCCCATCGCAGTTGGATCGAACCTCCTTTGAAGCAGACGACGCATTGGGAACTAGTTTTTCGTCGTTTGCGGTGGTTTGCAGTCGTCACAAGGGATTTGTTTGAGCACGTTGTGCGCCCAAGTTACTGCTCCTGCGAGAGGTGAGTGCATGCTCCAATAATTGGCTCTTATTCAACTAGTGTAGACGTAAAATGAGACGTTGGAAAGTGTTATAACCGAACGTTTCCGTGTCTTAAAATAACGCACCAATCTTGATGACCGATGTGTGAGGTTTTTTACAACACTTTACTTTTTCTACACGCAACTCTGTGGACTCTGTGCCACACCCAATTCGTCAACTTTAAGGTGTTTGAATTTGAACCTGAAGGTGCTGAAGGTTAAAGGAATTTGCACCCTGCAATAAAAGTGCATTTTTTTTGTTTTTTTATTTTTTTTCTACGAGATTATCATAATGACAGCAATATTTTTATTTGCATTATTTCAATGAAGTCGGTCTCCTTTATTATTGTGATTTGAAATGTTTGCACATGGTATTTTCCAATTTGTCATATCCTAGGTTTGGAACAATACTTCATGAATTATTTATTAATAATACTGCAATAAAATTGCGTGACTTTTTAACATGTGCAGCTACTTTTTAATGGCTGCTTAACTTTTTGTGTACTGGAAAGGAAGTAGTTTTTAAATGTCAAATGTAAGGGAAATTACATTTAGGTTAGATTTTGTATATATTTAATATTTGTAATATAGTAATATTAGAAAAATATTAAATATAAAATGGGAAAACTAATTCAGTCCAATTTTAATTAATGAACATTAGAAAATTAATTGTAATTAATTTAAGAAAGCTTAGGTAAAAAATTACAAATTATGAAATAATTATAATTATATGGGATCTAATATTACATTTAATAGTAATTTAATTTTCATATCAAATGGCTAGAAATACGTTTAATTAGGAATTATTAGTGGAGTCAATTTTAATTACAAATGTGATTGTGAATTAAGAATTAAATATAAAGTTGAGATTTATTAATTAATCACTATTATTATGAATGTAATTTCAATTTCTAACTAAGTTAATTAATGAATATTCAAATATATTATGGTTATAATGAAACATTGGAATTCAGTTAGTAATAATAATGTTTTATTAATAAGTATACTATTTAGGCACTATTTAGTAATATAGTAATTTTAATAATGAAATTATTTAGGTTAATTATTCCAAATTATTTGAAATGTCAACTTCATTTTTTTTTATCGATCCCCATGTAAATAAATAGAATGATTGAAAGGATGTTTTTTAGTGGCTTTGGTGCATGTAAATATTTTAACACGTGATTATTTTCAACTTTGTCAAATGTTTTTTACTTCTCCACACTTTGGTCTAAATATTTTGGCCGATTTAAAATAACCAACTCACTGGCAAGGATATAAAATTTAAATAACCTGAAAGTAATGTGTTCATCCGTCAGTTATTATTAGATTGAACTACCACATTTGTTTTTTATTAATTATATAACACTACATATTGTAATTTAATTTAATTCTATATTCCAATACAATTTTGATAACATTTTAATTAGTGCCAATTTATTTACCATTTATTTAACAGTTACCATTATATTTTGCAATGACCGTGGATAATGTGGGAAATATTTATTACAGCATGCTTTAATATGAAATCTGAATAATGGCAATTAATTTTACATTTAAATAAATTAATAAATAAATATTAAAAAATGATAATGTCACATAATCCGTTTCCAAATTAAATGTAACATGATTAATGGATGATCCCCGAGTTGGAACCCTAAAAGAGGGTCAACTGAACATTTTATCTGTCAAGTGATAATTAAGTTTCAATATTTACAGTGTTAGGAAAAGGTCAGAACTTTAGAAGTTGGAAAGTTGCGTTTATTTCGGAACACCCTGTAAACTGTACGATTGTTATATTTTTTTATTATTTTATTATTGCTTCGCATGATGTCAGCAATTTGTTGCACGACGTTTCCATTTTATTTTTATTTTTATATACTGTCTATGTCTATATGGGCGTGTTCTGATTGGTCGTTTTAGAGATGAGATTGCGTGGGCGGGGTCACAGTTATTGGCCCTTCAATCGGGGTCAGGGATAATTTGTCAAATGACAGATTACAAAAAAAAATAACATGGTGTGAATTATGAAATAATAAGTTGTAAAATTTAGCACTCGGCCAATCCGATTCTCCAATAATATTTTAAATTGTTAATTGTCACGTGGGTGTGATATAATAAGCTTTTTAGGGGTTTTCAGTACGACCTTTGACCTTGGACGTGTTAAATAATGGCTTACTTTATTAATTATAGAGTCCTTCACATTCCATTATAACTTGATCATAAAGTGTATCAAGTGAAGGAAAAGAAAAGATTATTGAAAGTAAATTCTAGATATGGAAGTGGATTGTTGATACTCTTGTTTCACTTGAGTTAAAACAACTGCAAAGTAGCCTACAGAATACTATAAAGCGAAACCTGTCTATGGTGGAATTTCAAGTGACTGATTCAAATCGGGTTTTTCCATCATATAGAGGTTTTGAAAAACATAAATCATACTGTCAATGCATGGTCCAACAGAAGTCACAATTTCCACCATAGACAGGTTTCCACTATAGACAGTTTCCACCATAGACAGTTTTCACTGTAGGCAATTTCCACTATATACAGATTTTTCCAGCTTAGGGAGGTTTTGAAAAACATTTATCATGCAGTCTATGGTCCCAAAAAAGTCAAATTTTCCACCATTTTTAAACAGTTTATTTCAAAGACAGGTTTCCACCATAGACAGTTTCCTTCATAGACAGGTTTCCACCATAGACAGTTTCCTTCATAGACAAGTTTCCATCATAGACAGTTTCCTTCATAGACAGGTTTTACTGTATACAGTAGACCTACTTAATCAACAAATAATTAAATGTGTTATTAAAATGGTTTAATTTCTTCAAATCATTGTATGCAGTATAGGATGGCACTTGGGCGTCGGAAGTGACGTCACATGGGGGCGTGGCCTAATTCTGCCTCGCTGTGATTTGTCGAATTTTGGATAAATCACTGCCAGGCAGAATGAGGCCACACCACCATATACAAGAGCCCTCTAGTGTCGCAATGTGAAATTACAACTGTGGTACAACAAATAAATGTACTGAATTTCTATTTCTATTTCTATTTTATAATATCGTGCAAATTTCCAAAACATTGTATATACATATTGAGATATTGCTTTAGTACATACAGTGTAAATAAATTGCAGTTCCATATAGCACCACCAGAGGTGCTACCAAATAGGCTTAAAAAAGGACAGTTTTCAAGGACAGCATTGTTACATTCACCTGTGATCTTTTCATCCTTCTAATCTAGACTGACAGTGAATTGTAGTGCTGGAAAACATTCAAGAAATTTAAACAAAGCCAATATGGTATTTATTAGAAATAATTAGAAATTATTTAAATTTGATATATAAATAATTTAAATATTGCAAAATTCTTACATATTGAATTAAATTACTGTCTTAAAAATGTACCTATTCAATCAACAAATTTCGTAAGTATTAATATATTAACTAAGAATTTAGGAATTAATTTAGTTTGTTTTCGACTAGTGAGTGTCCCAGGATAAGCGTGGTCTGCTGTCATATTGGAACTACCATAGATCCTTTGATAGATCTATCACATAACACTTTTAATAAATTACTTAGTGTCATTAATTCACTTAATTATGTGTTGTTTGAATGGAGGACCTAGTTTCACAGTGGCGCCACCTGCTGTTAATATTTGGCACTATACCAGGTAGCACTCCTATTTCCCATAAACAGCTAATATTTAGGAAACAGCTGATTACCACTGTGTATTAATATTATAGGAATTGAATGGTGTTTATTTGGAAGCAGTTGTGACATTTTGCGACCACGTGACATGATATAGAGACACAAAGAGCTGGAAATGGTTGGCATGCAATGAGGTTTATTGGCAATATGGATGTGTGACGTCACAGCCACTGACACCAGTAACCTGAAACGTGTGCTCTCATATTTATTTACATGTTTACATGTGCTCTATTGGGCATTGGAACGGACAGATGAGCGCGCCCCCTTTTGACTTGCGTGGGAGTTATTACACATAAACTACATCCGGGCATTGAGGAAAATGTACATAGGAAAATAAGGCCGAAATAAGAGAAGAGAAGGAAAAATAAATAAACTCTTAACTTAAAACTGCATTGTACTAGTACTACATGTAGTGTACTTGGACTAATTGGTATTCTGAACACAAGCAACTCAAGTTGCACGAAAATATGTGTATGGGGGGGGGGGGGGTTTGGAGGCTAAAACTTTTCCTCTCATTTTATAACCTAAGTGCAGACCAGTTTTTGCTCGAATTTTTCCTAAACCTTATAAACACGAGTCTGACAACGTGCATTGTTTTAACTGCAAGCCAAAGTGAGAGTTTATTCACCCGAAAAAGTAGAGAGAGATTTGTTAAATCATTAGGAGGGGACGTTAAAAAAGTAAGTACACCTTGCTGCAATTTTGAAATTCAACAGAACAACCCTATAATCTGCTTAAAATAATTACTATATATATTTGTTTTGATATTTAGGGATTTATTTATTTCTAAAGGGAATATTTGGCAAGATGATGACGTCATAAAATGGCATATTTTACAGTTGAATAATAATAATATTAATAATAATTATTATTATTATAGACAGTTGAGTTTTACATTTATTATTAAGGTAAGTTGTTTATTAAAAATGGATTATTGTTGTATTATATAGGTGTGAAAATAAAAATATAATGTATAGTGACGTCACATGCAGGTGCAAGCAATAAATTTTATTAGTTTTGAAGGAAATAAATAGAGAAATATTTTATAAAAGTTTGTTGTTTGGATTTTTTAAAGCAAATTTAGTGATTTTATTTGTTAATATTTTCCTTGTAAAATATAATACATTTAATATTTATTTTTAACATTTGTAAATAAGTAAATGAATGAATATTAAATGAATAAATTAAAGTAATTGTTAATATTTTTAAAATTTGTAAATAAATAAATACTGTAAATTAGTGAAATAATGAATTAATGAATAATTTAAAGTAATATTTTATTGTAATACAAAATGAGTTTTAATTTTCACTGAATTTCCTTTTAATGCACTTACAATTTGGCAACATTTCCCTGTTTGAAAAATTTCATTTATGCCACCAATGTTGTCATGTCTAGAAAGTCTAGAAAGGAAATGTTTCTCGTCTTACCACCCACACTTTAATCCTGGATAGCATTTCAATGAAGTAAAACAAAACATATTTCAATTTATAATTTGCTGGTGAGTAATATATAAAATATTGCACAAAATGAGCTCATTGGTGTCAAGAAAAATGTCAAGTTGCTGCACTCACTCCAAAGGGCGTGGTGCAAAAAAGAACCGATTGTTTAACAAGGAGTTACGTGCTTTTTGAACGCCCCCTCGATCTCGTTCCATACATATCACGTGACTATATGTTTTAATAATGCATTACTCCAACGCTCATTAGAGGGATCACATTGCACGACCAAAGTCAAGTGGCAGTGTTGATTTTGGGCTCAATGCTGACGTCACAAATAGGTACTAGGCTGTTGACCAAGTTGGATTTTGTGACGTCACGTCACATAGGATCGAGTTTCATTTGCTAGGGTGGGAAGTGGGCAAGTTACGACGCTCCATTATGGATTTGTTGACTTAAATTGGGGAAAAGCTGAATAATAAACTACACCCTGCAGTGTAAAGTGTTCACTAAAAAAGCTTGTGGGCGTGTCCAATGTTTTATTATTACTGTATTGTGAAAATGTGCAAAAGTCACGCAGTATGGCACATATAAATTATATTTTTACTGTGTGAAAATTGAATTTTTTCAATCCCAAGAGGAAAATTGTGCTTTTAGAAAATTTGAACTGAGCCGGTGGCTGGCGCAACGTAAATCTGTAATTTCAAAACTTCGTCTATAGTCATAACTTCTAATTTTCAGGGGCATAACGTCGTCCGTGTTTGGCTTCATAGGACAAATATTCGTATTGTTATAACTTCGTTCGGATTTATAGTCCTTCCAAAGAAATATTGAGCTAGGACCATGCCAATTACCACGTTTGAAGGGGTGCACGGTTGCAGGTGGGCAGGCTATGACGCTCTAGTGTTGCCACAAACGGCAAC
>JAQIWR010000727.1:0-17707 GCA_034695945.1 Glomeris hexasticha
ATGAACATTTGTTACCATCAAATGTTTTGTTCAATATTACAAAAGCTTTGTACTAAATTTCATGTTTATAATGAATGCATTTCTGGAAATATTAACAGAACTATGGGTGTTCAAATACTTTTTTTGATCACTGTATGTTATATTATGAAAGAGAATAGTTGAACAAGTGTCCTGGGAAATTTATCCAACTGTCCATGTCGGGTTTGTCTATTTTATCTTGTTCACCGTAGAGATTTAATGCTGTTACTCGCGTGTACCTATGCTGACATTATGCTCAATAGATTGTGGTTGCTTTGTGTGTGTTGTGTCCTGGTGATTTCAGGTGGCCAGCAAGGTGATGGCAAAAGATGCAACATCTCCCGGAGTTGGACCAGCAAGGGAAAGAGGATCGCCGAGTGCCGATACACACGTACCCGTACGACACGATGTGTGCCAAGCGTGTCATAACAGAGTTTACATCTTGGAACGACTGATTGTAGACAACAAACTGTATCACCGCACTTGTTTCAAATGTTCCAAATGCCAAACCGTGCTTAGTCCCGGTTCGTACGTTGAGTCCGATGCTTCCGCGTGTCAATACGAGTGCGTCAGCTGTCCGGCAGTTGAGAAAGAAGCTCATAGGGGACGTCTGTCAAGAACACGATTTCCAATATCCCCAAAGGAACATGAATCAAAACAGGAACCGGAAACTAATCCAGTGCAACCGTGCAAGCTACCTGGTGCGTTCTCATACACCTCCGCAAAGCCTTTTTCAGATTTTATCAGCAAGTTAACGAACGAAGAATCTGTAGATGCACAACCACCCGTTACGGATACTGGTCAGACAGCGGAAGATAAAGTTGAAGATTCTGACAGTGTAGAAAGTAACGGTGAGGATTTGGATTTTGTGCCAAAAGTGACTCCAACCGGAACGCACGATGATGAGGAGGAGGAGGAAGAACTGGAGGTGAAGGTTGAACTAAGTGCAAACGATGAGGAAGTTAGTGTTGTGAAAGTTTTAGAGGAGGAAGATGATCATCGTGGTGGAGGTGATTCAAGTTTGATATCAGATGCGGAAAAACCTCCTCCAAAACCCAGCAGGTCACCTGTTCCAAGTGTTGCTCCAGCTGATGATTCAGCTTCCTTACAGGAACCATGGTACCCTGATCATCTGAATCCCTTCGGGGATGATGATGAAGACGTAGAGGAAGAGGAAAAGGAAATTATCCAACAAGTGCCTGTACCGGAAGTCCAGGAGAAACGAATAGGTGATTGGATCCTTCGACCGCGCCCACCCCAACCCGAACATTACACCCAACAACGAAGGAATCCATTTGGTAGTGGTAGTGATGAAGACTTGCAAGCTGATGTTGCCTTGCGCAATGAACAGAAGCCAGTTCCTTCTCCTCGTAGTAGCTTAGATCCTACTTCTAAGATAACAGCACCTCCGGTTAAGATCTCTCGCAAGAAGAAACCAGCACCTTCACCTCCTAGACCGGTGACGGTGCTAGTTGTGCCTTCGCCGAAAGACCAAATGCCATTGCCAAAACCAAGGCCTAGGTCTGTAGGTTTAGCTGCTACAATGAACCCTGATGGCAAGTCCCAGAAGGAGATGGACAACCGCAATTTGAAGACTCCTTCGGACAATTTATCACCGTCTTCGACTTCTCCGACAAGTCCAAGGAATAGGAATACATTTGGCTATTGGAAAAAGAAAAAGCCAGCACCTCCAGTGCCACTTCCACCAAAAAGACAGGTAATGAACGTAAACGAGGTGTCTACTGAACTGTTTATCGTGGAAATATATTGGAATTTTAAAAATTACAGTTCAGTCGACGGTATTGTATGATAATGATTGTTTTTTGCTGCAGATTAGGAAGATTCCACTGAAGGAAATCTTTGTGGAGTTGGAGGAAATAGAGGAAAGGCAATTAGAGTTGGAAAGGAAAGGAGTTGAGATTGAAAAATCAATCCGGGAGAGGTTTTCCAACAGTAAGAGTGCATCTACATTTCTTTCATCTGCCATCTTCTCATATTGAAATCTATTCTTTGCATTGTCACAGCTTCGGATCCGTCCACCGAGGAAGAGGATCTCATTTTACATCTGTTTGAACTTGTCAACAAGAAGAATGGTCTCTTCAGGAGACAAGCTGAATTGATATACATGTGAGAATTATTGTTATAATAAAAACAACATTTTAAAATTACGAAATGTCAAAAAATCCAATATAAATTATTGTTTCAATAGGAAAAGGCAGCAGAGGTTGGAAGAAGAACATGCAGACCTGGAGTTCCAGATCAGGTGTTTGATGGAGAAATCCGGTAACAATTTTTCGTTTGAGGTTTGCGTATACAATGGAAACCTTAAATTATTGATTGGAATTGCTTCAGCGCACAAGAAAACAGACGCGGAACGAATTTTTGAAGAGCAGCTGATTGAAAGGCTCGTCCAAGTGGTGAAACAGCGAAATGAGATTGTGGAAAGCATGGAGATAGATAGGCTAAGGTAATAATTTGAATAGAATGCGGAATAGGTACCTAAAATGGCTATGTGTATTGGGAATTGATGACATTGATCGTGTAGGGAGCGGGAAGAAGATGAAAGCATTCAAGAAAAGATGGCGCTTCATCAAAGTGAGCTGTCTTCTTTTTGCTCTCGTCCAGAATCTAACGTAATGAATCATGCTATAAGGCTTATATGAAAATGCAATTTAGCTCTCGGCACAAGACGCAGTTCAATAGGATCGGGTAGCTCGGCAGCATCGTCTTCGCAATCGCCGGCATCTTCTGAAAAATCCTCCAAGAAGAATAAGAAAGAGAAGCAGGTGAAAGGAGGAAACAAAAAGGGTAGCACAAATATTGATGCGGACAAAGATATAGACGAGAGTGAAAGTTTGCCGCAAGTAAAAGTCAAGAAAGATAAGAAAAAGAAATGGTTTTGAGGGAAATTACCACGTTCTTTATAAATACGTAGTTTTTCTTACTTAGGGTGCAATATTTGAATATTTGTTAAGAGAATTTCAATTTACATTTTGCCGTTTTATACTTGTTGGCTATTTATTACTAAGTAAGTACAACATATTGGCCTTTGAAATTATTTCTGTAGATGTTACTAATGTTGTTCTACAGACATAGAATTCCATATGCATGTCTTTTTTTTAATGTTTCCATGGGGCTTTCTTATATGTACAAACTTAGGGGGATCCTGTTGAATATTAAGATAGCCAACATTAGTTTTAATATTAATGGCCTTTGGAAGTGGCAATAAAAACATAAGTATATATGCATCCATTTAGAATGAATAGAGAAAATACTGCACTTGATTTTAGCAGAGTTTAATATGTTACTTGGTGAGCACGTTGCATTTGTTTTTCCTTGTATTATAAAATGCAGTCGCCAATAAAACCAATCAGTGGCCAATTTTAAAGAGATCAATGCTGAAATGCAATAAATCAGTCACACATATCAGAATTTTTATTGCAGTAAGCATGCTGGAAATTGATACAAATGTCAGTAGCATAATAATATAGTACATACATATTCCATCTTCAACAAGTGCCAAATGAAATCAATAGTTTGCCTGCTATAAACGAAATTTTAATTCCAAAGCAAAAATTAGTACTACATATATTTATTTAAATAGAATTTTTATATACTAGATAATACAGTTTGCCTTTTGGAATTGATCTCTTGATTGGCGTCACCATACTAGTATGTTAACTTTGGTTAAAACAAGGTATTTTATTTTATAAACATAGCACAAAATATGATAGGAAAGTTGAGAATTGGTTGCTGAAGTTGAAAATCGGTTGTGAACTTATACATATATATGCCGCAGATGTTCAAAATTTATTACAAATGTTTCAATAAATTGTTTCATTGAAATACAAGCATGGTAAAAGGGTGGATTTGTTGAATGAAAAAGCTGGTGTTTCATAGCTAGTAGGTATTATTGCCTTTAAATAAAAGGGAATTTGTGATAAATTACATTTAAATTGCTATAACTTAAATTTTCCCACAGCTAGTTGTACAAAAAATATCTGACTTTTCCAAACAAATGGCAAAGCCTTGAAGTCCCAGAAGTCATCTATACAAATCGTCGAATATTGAAATTGTAAGAAAAAAGACAAGATGAAATGCTATTGTGTATGGTGAGATGCAAGTGAGAATGAGATAAGGAAATGGTGTTGGGCGAGTCCACTTGGTCGGAGGCTGCATAGGGAGGGCAGGTTAGCGATGGAAAGGAGGGGACAGTTGCCGATCGGTCGGTTTCGGCGACCACAACGACCCTGCAGGCATGCATTTAGCCACCCCTTTCGGCACCCTACGGGGTTGGCCGTGATGATGCCAGGGACAGGGAGGTTGACGCTCAATGTGGAAGTCGATGTGGATGTGCGGTACCGATTCGAATGCAGACAAGAAGGGACGCCATGATGACAGAGACAGAGATGATGCTCTTCGGTTGAAAAATCGCCCATGCCTCCAAAGGGCAGCAAAGGCGGCCGGAGACCGGGTGCCGGTAGAAAACCACTGTGGCGTAACAAGGAGGAGCAGAAAGTGGCCAGGGGTGTGTACATCGGCGCACAGAATGTGCGAAAATGGATCCTTCTCAAAGAATCTCTAGGCTACGTCAACGACCCAGAATTCGCCACTTTCCTGCTAACCCTCGCCGAATTGCAACCTGCGTGAGTAAAAAATACGTGCAAACGTGCCAAAAACATCTTGTAGTTGTCAAAATGCCAGGATCAAGCTTTAAACGTCTTGTTTTTGAGGCAAAAACTTCAAAAGTAACGGGTTCGCAACTTTGTTGCGTGGAGAACTTGCGCGTGCAATTTATTATGACGTCACTTGTTGAGAACGCTTTATATTGCGTGCAATTTCTTGCATTGTGAGCGGTTGCGCGAAATAAAGTTGCAGATGGTGGGTTTTGATTTTTGTCGGAATTTCCTTATCCGTGATGAATCTATCTTGATCAAACTAAACTAATGATCAGTTATAGTGAAATCTATGTATATTAGATGTCCGGTAAATAATATAGTTGGATATTTTCAACGATGGTTTGAATTTTTACCCGCAAACCGCAAATTACTGTATTTTTATAAAATATTTTTTGGCGCAACTTTCTTGAATGGAGAACGTTGCGCGTGCAATAATTTGTGACGTCATTCGTAGAGATAACATCTTATTGCAAACGGCTTCTTGCTTTGAGAACGTTTGCGCGCAATAATGTTGCGAATGTTAAAAATTTCAATCGTGTTTAATCTTTATTGAATTAGCGTTGCATTTTACCGAATTGCAGATAAATGAGTACAATATTGATGAAATTTAATGTAAGTTGTCGAGTATTACTAATTAATAGTGAAACGGATTAACATTTTTACGATTGAGAACATTGATCGTTATTATTCTGGAGCAATTTGCGAACTGTCGATTGGGTGTTGCTCGTGCAATTTTATTGCAGACGATGAACGTAGTTTGCAAGTTTTGGGGAAAGAACCGCTGCGAATGTTGCGCAGCATCTTGTTGCAATGCAAGAAATTTGTCATTTTCACGGGTGTGGCGCTAGCGATCGATAAGATTGTCATATTTTTATGGATTTGTGGCCGTAGTTTGAGCGATCTTTGAAGCCCCTTGTTGGCGCTGATAATGACAGTGGGTGGTATGGTATGGATGCCGATTTGGGGGTGGTTTGGTTAAGCTTGCAAGTGAATATTGCAGCCAATGATTGCAGCAGACAAAAGCGACCCCTTGAAGTCGAGTTTCACTGCACAGCTTGACGTTTTGTTTGATAACTTGGATGTTGTTATCTCCGCAGTGGCAAGACACAAAATGTTGAATCTTCGGAAATAAAAGCTGAGGATTCGGCCGTGTTGATTGTAACCGGTGTTGGTGAAGAAACAGTCAAGACGAATTTACGAGAAAGTAACGATCAAGTTAAGGAAATGGTTGTTGGAAATTCGGAAGAAAATCAACCTGAAGAAGAGGAGGAAAGCGAAAGATGTGTGATAAGGTGCATCAATTCTTGTATATTAAATAAATAATAAAATTGGAAACTAAACCTATTATGTAGATTATTATTGATGAACATTGACAATTAATTAACTAAAATAAAAATACAACTAAACATCTGTACTTGTAAATCTGAATCTGTTTCATTTTAATTGTTTGACTTTTAGTAGTATAAATTGGCATATTAATACACTATAAAAGAAGGACATGCATCATCTATGAAACAAAGTTTTGTAAATGTTTATACAGTATTTATCTATTTCTTGTGTGGAATAAAATACCTATATCATAAAATTGCATATGATCCACATTACAGGTGAAGTTTTGATATTAAGTTTAATTAAGGCAACAGCCGATTATAATTGTATGTATGGTTGAATTTAGCTTTAGAGAAGATGATAAAGATGCTGATTGGAGACCACCAGGATGTCGAGAATTGCCATCAGGAATTAGAAGATCTCCTCGAGCTGCTGCTGTCAAAGCCCGAGAATCTCATCATCAACGTAGGACAAGGTCGCAAACTAAAGTGGTGCAAGTCCCACTTCATTTACACCGAAAAGGGTAATAATAATAATGAACAACAACGTTTATTTGAACCTTCTAAATTGTTAACTGTCTTGTTTGAAGGTCTGCAATTGAAGATTATCGAAAAGCTCCTTCAAACGGAGTCGTCACATCAGTAGAAACACTGGAAGATGGTTCCCCAAAACAATTAAGTATGTAAAGTTATTTTTGTCCTTGATGTGAATATAATTTACAATTTAATGATGTGATTTATAGTAGGCTTCAAGAGCAGAATGTGCCTGGATTGCAACCAGAAACACAGCAACGAAGGTTGTTCCCTCTTGAATCCAGTTATAATCGTGGGTGACACTGTACCAATTGTTACAAACTCGGAAAACTCGGTGGAAAATATTACTCAAGCTGAAAGATCATTACCACCAGTGAGTCCATTAGTGAAATTGTGATTTGTATTTTGCCTCTTCTGTAGTAATTTGTTATTTTTAATGTTATAAAAACTCCCAGATGTTGCAGCTGGTTATGGTTGATAAGATGCACGGCCTGAGCGTGTTCACCAATGAGAAGATATTAAAGTGCACCCAGTTTGGGCCTTTGATAGGAAGAAAAATCTCAGAATCTACCATTCCTGAGGAAATGGATATGAAGAATTTGTGGGAGGTTCGTATACTGTATAGAGAAAGAAAGATTAAAGAAAACAGTGAGTGTTGAATTAATATTTGGGTTTTGCGATGATGTATATTTAGGTGTTTTGCGTAAATGGCAAATGTTATTTGGATACGACGGAGCCAAATGAAAGCAACTGGTTAAGATACGTACGGCCTGCTCCTTTGAAAGAAGACCGAAATCTGTCGGCCATATCCAAAGAAGACTGTTTATATTTTGTGACCGTAAAAGATGTTGAAGCAGGTGCCGAGTTGCTATATTGGACTGATAACCCTGCCATATTTTGGTCGAAAAAGAAAATGGAGAAATCTTGTGAGTGGGTTGCCCAATTAATGACATTAAAAAAAATAAATCCAGTTATTAATGAATAACTGTTTCGGTGTTTGTCCAGGTTGCGGTGGTTGTAATCAGAAATTCGCTCATCCTCTCTACTATAGGATGCACTGTAGGATTTGCCATGACCCCAACTACAGTCTCACAATCCGCAAATATCATTGCAAAGTGAGAAATATTTTATTTATATTTATTTTGTACATGAACATATGGTCGATGTACGAGATTAAAGTCCGCAAGACATGCACTGGTCAATATGTATAATTTTAACCATGTTTGATTACTGTAACCATGCACAAAAGAAGAAAAACATTTAAATGCAGTTTTATATTTAGTTACCAACGTAAGTAATAATATTTTTCAATGTTAAATATGGTCATTATATATATTATGTTTTACAATTAGTTTTTTTAATCTCTGATTTCAAACTTATGGGGCACCCTGTATAACATAATGCAATAATTATTGTGGTTTAATATAAGCATACTTGCGTTGGTATGAAAATATATACATGAAATGTAATAGCATTGTATAACGTTATAAATGCGATTGACATACGGCGCCCAATTGACCAGCGTCCTTTCGGCGGCGCCCAATTGACCAGCACTCGTTCGGCGGCGCCCATTAGTCCTGTTCCCAATGATTGTTTGGGCAACGTTTGCGTTTACGATCTCTTGATCCGAGTGAAAGTTTGTTTGGTTTTAGGTTTGTGGTGAAGCTGTTTTAGGCAAGGAAAACATCATGAGGCATGCAGCGGAAATGCATGATGGCAAAGGTGCATACCAATGCCCACACTGCAAAAAAGTAAGTTACCGTTATGATTAAAGCTGACTGCATGAGCGTTGCATGCACGCGGAATTCAAACTCGTCGACTTGGTTGATCCTGTTGATCCTAGCTTTGATCGCTTTGATCAAGGAGGCATGGCGTCAGTTTTTGTGTTACATTTGAGTGCATTTTTAACGTTGTATATGCAGTATTGTTTTGGGAATGTTATGTTTTGCCTGTGGTCAAATATTTTAAAGATTTTTCAGGTTGTCAAATAAAATGCAACCAAAATATAGACCACCGTGATATAGAAAAATTCCTGCTTATTTATGACAAAAAGTACCAAAATTTCGATTTCCATCTGAGAGGTTCCACAATAGACAGGTTTTTAATGGAAATGAGGGAAAAGTAATAAAAGTAATAAAAATCACCTAGCAAAAAAAAATACCTCAGTTTTTGAAAAATAACTAATATTTGAATATAGTTTGGGAAGTAATTAAATCTTTCTTATTAAATGAATCCACACTTAAAAGTAAAGAAACTGCAATGTGTTTTTGGCAGTGTTTGGCGCTGCATGTGCAAAGTGTCTTTTAATTTATAAGGACTATTGGGATGTCCATATGGGGTGTCTTGTGAATTAATTGTCTATATCTATTGTTCCCTGCAGTTCTTCTTACGACTGCATTCCTTGGACACACATGTACGATACAGCTGCAAATTGAACCCGAAGAAAGTGCGACCATTGTGTGACCATTGCGGCAAGAAATTCTGCCAACCTCAGCATCTGAAGGCCCACGTCAAACGAATGCACACAGGTTCGGCATTGATATTTATACCATAATAGTTGTTATATAATTAGAGGTGATGCAATTCAACTTGCTTTTCTTCTTCATATTTTCAGAAATATCAGAAGTGTTGAAAGAGTTCCAGTGCAAGTCTTGTTTAAAGTTGCTGGGTTCAAGAGCAGCTCTTCAAAGACACCTTAAAGAGGTGCACAACAAGGAGCAGAACATCGCGGCAACTTGTGACAGATGCGGTAAAACTTTCCAGAATAAATCCAACCTCAAGATTCACATGCTTACTCATTCAGGAGTCAAACCATTTAGGTAATAAATACTAGTTTATAGTAGTGACTTGGTGATTGCAAGGTAATTGATAGATGTTCTTTTTCGCACTCTCAAATTGCAGGTGTACGGAAAATACATGCAATGCGGCGTTCACCACCAAGCAGTGTTTGCAGTTCCACTACCGCAAAGTACACGGTTACAGCGTACTCAACATGCCATCGATTGAACGATGTGTGGCGTACACCTTCGAAAGCTACGCTGGCAGTGTGAGTGAGCCGAGCGAAGGCCACGGCCACTCGGAGAAGTCGTGCGACTTCGAGTCCGGCGTCAGTGAATGCGGTGACACGGTTCCACAGCTGCAAATGAGCGTTTCGGTAGATAAATCTGGCGGGAAGAAAGAAACTGCCGAAGGAGAAAATGGTAACATTTTGATGTCATCTCAAAAACCTGCTGCTCTGCACGAGGTAACTAGCGATGATGATGACGAGGAGGAGGAGGAGGAGGAAGACGAGGATGATGATGATGATAAAGAAGATGATGAAGATGACATAGATGACGAAGAAGACGAGGATTGTGATGATGAGTACGAGGATGAAGATGAGGATGAAGAGGAACCGGTTGCCGCAATCTCGCGCCGGAATGATGATAATGAAGTGCCGGAGTCGATGGATACAAGAGATATGGAGGTTGTAACCGGGAAGGTTAGCGGCGACGTGATGGAACGTAAAGACAATGATGATGCTGTTGCCAACATGAAGGAAAATACGTACGCAGCACCGAAATGTCAGGAATGCTTTGTTCCAAATGGTAATGGTGGTGGTAGTTGCAACGAGGATAATTCTTGCGTAAAGATGGAGGAATCGAAAGATGTCTCACCTCAACCGCAACCTCAACACAGGATGCCTCTGCCACCAATTACGGTTCCAGCAGTTGGAACGACGACGAATTCGAAGGAAGTGTTCCAGCAACATAAAGTAGATGACTTCCCCGGTGTGACTTCGTTACCTGTTGATTGCAGTTTGGATCTTAGGAGGAAAGCTTTATTACGCAGGAATGATAGCAGTGGTAGTTCCAGTCCGATGGTTAGTAGTCCGGCGGATAACGATGAAGAAAGCAGCCGCGATCTGGACAGCCCAGTGGCATTTGCAGCAGCCAATTACCAGACGGAAGGTGTGGTTAGGTACCGTGCAAACCATCCGCAACAGCACGCGTCACCACCATCGCCGACAGTTGTCCCGGACGACGCGTGTCCGCAGAGGATGGAACATCAATCGGAGCACGGGCACGATTTGGAGCATACACTGGATCTGACTCAGAGACTTGCAAGTATGGATGAGGATGATGTAGATGTGGATGTGGATGTGAGTACCATGCATGGGTACGTGGACGTGGTAAGGTCAAGGTCGAAGATGGTGGAGTTCCCTTCGATGCATAAGCAAGTAGGAAACTGTCATTCTTTGGTGCTAGCAAGGGAAAGACTGGTAGGTTCGTATGGTAATTCGATGGCAGGACATGGAATGGATGACCACTGTGACTCACCGGGAGTAGTAGGTGGAGGAGGAGGAGGAAGTGGAAGCCAATCTTCCATGATGAACATGCACGAAGAACAACATCATAACTCACGGATCCCTCCACCACCGGAACATATGAGCCTCGAGATGAGCCCACACAGCTTGGACCTCTCACTTCCAAGATCCTCCTCGGGGCCATCACCGGTGCAATTCTTGGGTCTTCCACTATCGCGGACATCTTCGGCCGCGTCGCAGCGAATGGAACAGCTGCTGGCCGCAAGGGCTTCCCCGCATCCGGCTTACCATTTATCCCAATGCCCCGCTCCTCAGGTAATGGAACATTTGGCCAGACCACCTTCTAGAATGATACACCCTCACCCGGTGGACACCATGTCAGGGCCCTCACCTTCGCACCCTCCTCCGGCGGCATCTCCGTACAGCATCGATAACCTGAACCTGACCGGTAGGCCTTCTTCAGCCCATGGCGGTGTGGTGGACCACCAGGCCCCTTTGCCTCCTCTCAGGGGCACCTACGGGATGGTTTCGTACCAGCCGGGCTCTTACGGCATCGAGTACTTGACGCGGGCTCCGCCGTCGCATCCTCACGGTTTACCTCTGGGTCTGGACGTGCATTCGCACCATCCTCCACCGACGCCTTCTAGAGGTATGGACCCTCAGATGTCACCAGTGTCTCAGGGCTACCAGGATTACTCGCCACCGGTGTCGGTCTCCGCGTCACCCTCGCCGGCCCCGCACCTCGTCGCGCAGATGACACCTCCATCGCCGGCACCAACACCGGCCCATTCTCATCCGGGTTACCATTCGTACCAAGACTACTACTGACATCCTGCCAGTTCATCAGCTGGTAATGTGTGGTCATGGTGGTCTTGAAAAAGTTAGTTAAAAAAAAAGAAAGAGGTAAACTCTGTTTTTTAACGTGTTGTAAGGCTCAATTTGCTGGTTTTATGTTAATGACAAAAATAATTCGGATGGATGTATGATAAATTAACGTCATTATTACTCAAAATTGTTGACTCGGTGCTGTCTTGACCATGGAAGTACAAATATGTACATCATTCAGTGAATTGTAAGCCTATTTTTAGTATAATGACAGTTTTGAAAGTCTGATTAAGATGTTGTCACATGATTGATGGCTCTAAAAGTAGGCTTGCCATTGGTCTTGTTGGTGTAAATTGGAGGAGAGCTGTGATCATATGTGTCCTTTCAGTATTCACTTGTGACATTCATCAATTATGTTTCTTTTTTAAGCGAAAAACCATTTTTCATCATGCATGTCGTTTATTCTCATCTTATTTGGGCCAGTGCCCAGCTGACAGTGAACACAATGGCAAGCAAATTTTATATTACATTTGGAAGATTTACTATATTTGATCCATTTCACAGATTTCTTGAAATTATAGGAGGGACTACATGTAGAAATTTTGGTAAATACCGGACACATTGTATGATTTTCCAAACGAGCATAATGGCACTAAAAAATCCAGTAAAATGGATTTTATTGCGCATATATCTAGTATTTCTTATTATTGTGTCTCATGTCATCACATCCAGTTCCAAATATATTAAATGTTGCATGGATTGCAAGAAAAATACGCGCCAAAGAAAAACTATACGTGAAATTATTATACATGTTTAATATACATAGATAATAATAAATACATAATATGTAAGTACATTCACTGTTAAACCGAAAGTCGTTGTGGATGGTATTTCACTGCCGATAAATTGTATATGTATTATGAGGGGTAATCTAAAAAGGACGTCCACCCTCCTACCACCAGGCCCATTTATTCCAAAACTGTAACTGAATTTGGTAACCCCATCTGCCCCTATTTTGTTGGACGTCTTTTATGGATGAACCCTGAGGGAATAGCAGGTACATGTACATATCCTATTTTGTTGGATACGTATATAATTTGACTCTTACATTAATCTAATAATATAGAAGTGCTTTTGGACAACGTTAGACATTTTTAGTTAGGTAGCTGATCATTTTTTTATGCATAAAATTAGAAAATTGAATCTCTCCAACCAAACAAAAAACATTCAGAAGTCGTAAATTGTTTTAATTCATGTCATCATCATGATCAGCCTATCAAACATTTCTTTAGTTGACTATTTAATAATATAATTTAAAATAAATTGATAACTTAAATATTGAATTATAGTCTAAAATACAAGTCACTTGTTTCAGTTAACTAATGATGAACATGTAATATACGTACCTACACTAGTTTTTGGCCACATTGTTTTCTATAATTACAGTTACTTTAACCCTTAATAACCAACTTTTTAACATGTTATATTGGCAAACAAAGCCACATTCTTTCATAGTTCTGATGGAATTTTAAACAAAATGGCTTGTATATTGGGAGGAATACAGTCAGTTTATTATAAAGTTATGTAATGTTTGATATTAATAGTTGACATATACATGTATCATTGAATCTTCCATGGAATGGTCGCATTAAAAACACACAACTAAATGGAAACTGATGGTGTAGCTATATTTAATGAGCTTGATATTTGGTAAGAGGCTCATTAGACATTTGTCCAGCGATAAGAAAAAGTTCATATCATGAAAGGTGTGCTGTAATCAAACCGCGTGTATCCCTCTAGTCTTTCATTGTGTGAGATAGAATGATGGCCGTTTCAATAACTTAATAAATAATTATATATTACATATAGATCAGTTGTAATAATATTCGTATTAACGAGATGTACAACTACTTTTCGTAACGCGCCAGGTTTTCGGTTTATTCTCAACTGTTCACCGTAGAATTAACGTAGATATGTGTGGGTGTTATTAATGGTATATACCTATCATTGAATTGCCATGTTTAACCTTTATTTCTAAATGTGCTTTTATGTGTTATTTTACCTTAGATTTTATTTGCCGTTTTGCTCGGGGTCCATGCGGATCAAACAGTTTAATGTTGGTGAAAATTTATATACTATTATGTGGAAAACTTTCAGTTTGTTCCCGATATTGTTGGTGGAATTATAAACAATTTATAATGTAGAGGTTATTTTAAGTTGGAAATAACATATCGATATTTGAAAAAAAAAATGTAAAAGGGCACAAGTCCTCTTTGCCATAAATGGTAGTTACGCCCCTTTTATTCTGGCTGTGTAGAGCCTTGCTCTAAAGCAGTCATTATTCATTTATTGAGTGTATAACTGTAAGCCAAACTTTACTATTGATTTGTGTGTTGATTAAAGTGAATAATAGTAATTGCTGAACATGATTAAAATTGATATAGGTGAATTGGAACAGAATGAAAGTGATCTATATATCCTTAATTTAGTATTAAACACACTAATCCATATGGGTAATATCTGTCTGTATTCCAGCCTGCTGCTGCTTATTTTGTGATTGGTGTAAAGAAAAACAAATACTACACACAGATGCTATTTTCGTCACAACCTGAGCTTCCTTTTTATTGGTTCATTTTACGAAAATGGTTGATATGTTCGGAAATGCTACAAACATTTCAATGTAACAAATCCCAAATTTTGACACTGTATAAATATGATGGGGTTTTGAGGAGTTTTGTGCCAACTTTTGTATAATATACGCGTTATTTAAACCTTTAACAAACGCATTATGTACTATTTCTATCCGGGTGTTTTATGAATTATGAAATATGAAAAGCCCTTGCTGTGTCAAGGGCAATCCTATGGTGCGTGACTTTGTGGACATCTTCCCCGTTATGAAAATGTTTTATGACCACTCAGTGAAAACAAATGTATGTTGTATTTAAAGCAAATAACGAAATATGTCGTTCGTTATTGTGAAGTAGTCTGTGATACAGTATATATGTCTGTTTGTTGATCGATTTTTCTTTATGGGCATCCGTAAAGGATTTTATTTGTGCGAGAAAAATGTAATGTTCACATAAAGTATCTACTTGTCTGTATGATGATCTTGTTTTTCTCATTAACCAATCGCATAACTTATTTGATTTTATCATGCTGTGAATGCTGCCAATGATTTATCTATAGCGATAACATATAAATTGTAAATTTAGCTTAAAGGGGTGTGTCCTTTTAGTAATGATATTTAAAGTATGAAATTCCATTTTGAAAGTACGTGTATATTATAATTTTAAAATGGATTCGATTCACCCTCTTGAAATATTATATAATTTTTAATCTGGTATGGACCCTTGATGGACCCAAAGAGCTCATTTGATGGACCTAATCCACTTGGTGATTTTTATTTGTTGAAATGGTGTCGCTGCTGCGATGCTCAGAAGCCTGATAAGATAACATTGAAAAATTACTCACGCAAGTCAGCACCACTTGCTAGTCAACATCCCACCGCGCATGCGCCGTTCAGTCCACAGAGCGCTATGTCTTCTGATCGCGCCGTATGATTTACCCAGGAATTAACTGGGGGTATAGGATGCCGACTAGTAAGGGATTCTGACTTGCGTGACTTGTTTATAACATCGATACGGTAATCACGTTTGATCAAGTTCCGCATCATCCCGGCAGGTGGCGTTGCGATACGCGCCATTAACCTCCCACTTGATCATCAGTTTCGAATGGTTTTGGCGCCGAGACGATGCTGAAAAATCGCAGATGGTGTCGGGAAAACATCGAGAAAGGTTGTGTGATGCAACTTGCGGTTTCAAACATACTTGCAGGTTACTAAATCGACCAATGGGCGTTTTTCTGCCTTCATAAAGCCTAGGATAAAGCGCAGGTAGGAGAGCTAATTCCAATTCCGAATATTAATTTGAAGATTATAAAAAAACTTTAACACTTCTTAAAAATATATATAAAAGTGGATGGAATTTTACGGGATTGAATTCGGTGTATAAAATGAGCGGAAATGACGTTTACGACGTATAGAATTGAATGAAATTGCATTTTTCTACGGCTTCAATCCCAGATTTAGACCGGTTGGGGCTTTGGGAGATTGGTTTCCAAATATATTTCGACAGAAACGCATTTCTACTGACTTTTCAGTGCAGTTACGCACAGTTACTGATTGAGTAATTTCAGAAAGGGGTGGACTTGGGGCCTTGTGGGGTTGTTATCGTGTTGCAACATTTTATTACGTCGTTTCGAATATAGTTTGGCAATCAATGTCACGTGATAAGGTAAAAAAAAATTGTAAAATATGACGCATATCATGATTTTGGAATTCATAGTTCCGTCTTAATTATAGTGGCTACATACATAACAATTTTGTTTTACGATGCTAGATTTTATAGTGAGAATTTATGGAAGGAAATCAACGATGTGCCTACCTAAATTGCATAATTAAGCCGCAAGGGGCAATGCACCTGACTGCTAATCTGCGATTATAGATGGCGCTGTAGGTTGCTTATTTTTTAAAATCTTACAAATTGTCAACCCCCGTGCAATAAATGGTTTAATTAGTAAAGTAAGGATGAGTTGCAAATGATGTTTTCAACAATGATGTAAAGTGTCGTTAATTAGATACGATTATTTACGCCAATATCAAGAAAATAGTAGTGCGCAGCTTGAAATGGCAGCGCCACCTAGCGGCAGCCTGTTCGCGTGACACGCCTAATTCAATTTACTTCAAAGTTTACTCAGAAATGAGAGCACACCAGTGTTTTTTCAATATACATATACACATATATACTATAGACGATATAGGATATACTTTTATTGGGGATGACATAATAAATAATCAATAATTAAGATTGACACCACTTAAGTGAGTGACGTCAATCTTAATTGAAATATATAGGGATTTTTATACACGTTACTTTTCGTATAGGGCCAACAGTTTGTAAAATTTTAAAGCGAGAATCGTTTACAATGTGCCTATACATGTATATGTATAAGGAAATAAGAATTGATGCGATTGGAATATTTATAATATAGGCCTAATATTTGTTGAATGGGTGCATACATGTTATTACATGGCAACTTGTAAACGTTGGATTGGAAGCTTATGTACTATTCAATAGCATAGTGAATAAATGATGAACATTTGCTGAGGTTGTGATATATGGCACACTGTGTCAGCCATCTTTCTTGCTTGAATTTGCTTCAAATTATGGAAACCACTAAAACCATGGGCTTAATATGTTTATAAAAATTGCAAAAGTTTGAATATATGAATGACAATGGCAAGTGAGAAACTTGTGCAAAATGAATGAATGAATGAATTGCGTGTGTGTGAATTTATACAGTGTTAGTTTTATAGGTTTGTCGATAAGACCCATTCACAATGCTTCTGAAAATCGATATTTCCTATATGGAAAATAATGTTTTTCAGTTGACTCATAACATTATATCATGTACTTTCCAATACTTTTGAATGTAAGTAATGCATATACAGTATATCTAACTTAATTGCAACCATTGTTCCAGGGGGCCAATAATGAAGTTTTATGTTTGTTGGACATCACGTGACCAAATGTCATCCATATAGGGGTTGGATATGTTGGTAATTTGCAGGTATTAACTTGTGTAACTGGATTGTAGGTCCCAACCAAGGTCCCAACTAAAGCCATTACTGCAAATGCCTTTTGGCTAAATGTTAAGCTTATAATCACGTGACACCACTTTTCCTTAATGGACATATGACGAGACGGAGGTGGTGGTCATGTATATATATGCAGGATTAGATTAGATAGATGGACATATTGTCCAAGTTGTCATTGAAATTGCATGCACAAGAATGCGATTATAATTTGTGAATTTTTCAGAATTTTAAATAAAACTACCATTTTACATTTCCATAGGAGGAAAGGACTGAATGACTTGGTATATAGGGGAGACCGGGGATGAATGAGCCACAGGGCATTATGCACCAAACGATCTAGCACTAAAACTATGCTTCAAAA
>JAQIWR010000728.1:0-17672 GCA_034695945.1 Glomeris hexasticha
TTGGCCTGGTACGAGAAATTCCGCCGTGCCTACATAACGGCTCCGTCGGTGCGTTATGTAAGCTCGGCCTAAATCCTTCGTCTGCGTCGGGAGAGACGGCGCCCTTTCGACGCAGACGCAGTTCCAGTTCGGCCGGTAACATATATATAGACACCCAAACCATTGCACTCGTCGACCACTCGACACGAGTCTCTGAAAATTGTATTTGAGGCGTTGATTTTATTATCCAGTGGAAAGCTATATAGTACGATGGTGTGCACTATATACTAGTGAGCAGTTATCTCTTACCAGAAGCCTTATATACTAGCTAAACAATGTAACGAATCGCCAGAATATTAAACAAGTCGTCCATCTTTGAAATTGATCCCACGAATGGAAACTAGAGAGCACCATGCCTGATTTAAGTAAGCAACAGATAGCTTGCAGTAGGCTGTTGTAATTTATTAATTTTCAATGTTCAAAGTAAATGCACAGTTGTCTATATACTGATCCATTTGAAAGTTAAATCAATGTTTATGTAACAATTGTAACCCTGTTTCATGTAGGCCTATACATATGAAGCGTTCCTTGTAAACCTACTTCATAACAGAAGAAAATGAAATCTATAGTTCAACTAAGTTCTGATTAGAGAGATATTGTATATTAATATTTTATATACGAAAATAGTTATGGAATTTCGTATGTGTATATATTATTGTCCTGAAATTGTTTGTAAGTTACTGTGGACAGTTCTCTTTGGCGACTTACAAATTTGACCAGACAGAAAGTATAATTTGATGAAATGGGTTTTGTCAGGACTTGTCACTTTGGTGTGACAGCAGTTTCGCTTATTTCGTATAGAAATGGTAGTTTCACTTCAGCCGAATTCAAACTGCTCCGATTGGGTTCTACTTGACTAGACTCCACCATGACTCCACTCTGCTGGTCTAGGGGATTTAGATGGCAATGTAGACTGCATGGTAACAGGCATCGGACAATGACCTGCTTGGTGTCATGGCACCCATTCTCTTCATTATTGTAAAAATTGTTGATTTAAAGAAAGCACATGCTGTCTGCAGACTGCATTCCATGGTTGTAATTTGGAAAATATTTCAGTGCAATAGGAAACTGGCTATATCTGCAGCTTGTGACAAAATATTTACACCAGTGTGATAGTACCATGCACATAACTAATTTAATTGTGCAAGTCTATGGTGGAATGCTGTCAATATTGCAATACCACAATGGAAAGAAATTGCTCATGGCGCAAGTAAATGTGCATGACTGAACAATAAAGTGCATAATAATAGCATGCCAATAAATTAGCACACCATGATAAAACAACGTGGTTTGTGACCTATTACAGTATATTGTCCACTTTCCTTATACAGGAATGACTAAAGATTGCTTCGCATTCCGTTTTAATTTGGTCATTAATCGAATTTTATCAAGATTTGGTGATTGCAGGTCACAATGCCGTAATATTTCTGTATTGCTGGCCATTACGGTACACATCTCATGTCAGAAATGTACTCTATGCGATTTAGAATGGGTGAGAGTGCAGCCAATTCATATCTTTGCTTCTCAAACCATGCAGCATTTGACCTTATGAGCTGTGCACATAGACACATTATCTTGTTGTAAACTCCAAGAATCGTCAAGAACCTCTTGTCCAAATTGGGGAAACACTGCTTTTAACATTGCCAAATAATGTTGGACATCTATTCTGCCAGTTAGAAAATTGAAATCAGAATATATATATATTTATCGGATCCTGTAGCTTCCAATATCATAACAGATCTGACACATTTTCTTCTTGCGATGATATTTTTCTCTTTGTATAAATCCTGGATGCAATTGCTAAATCCATCAAATCTGTCTTCGGTAAAATTCTTTTCATATGTAAAAATCACTTGATGCCATGCATTACATGAGCTTCCTGGCAAAGCGGAGTTATGGAGGTTCCCTCTTTGGAGTTCTCGGACAAGGAATGGGCATTTTCTGAATCTCATTCTGAACATTCCTAACTTTGTTTCTATGCGCATATCATCTTTGATGCGTCTAGCAGTTGAATGGGTATATTTGGTGTAGCTGAAACAGTTTGACGATTTACGCGATCATGCAAGGCACATGGTCATCTACATCCACTATGCAGTGCATAATTTCTTGAATTTCTCAAATTATTATCTATTGCTTAATGACTGCGCTGTAGCTTTGTTAAGGATGAGGAAATTAACTCTGCAGATATTGAAACTTGGACTAACTATTTGCAGTTTAATGCTTTATGTGTGGATATTCCACAAGATGTGCACACTTAAATTAGTTATGCAGCATTATCGCACTATAGTGCTAATGATTTGTCATGTGCTGTAAAGACGTCGGAATACGCCATCGTTAACAGATAGCAGTTGAAATGCATTTTTAAGGGAAATTGGGTTCATCCGTTATTTACATATAATTAATTACAGCTTGCAGAATTATATATCAAAATATTATGCACTTAAAATTTAATACTATTTTTCATCTACGATGCTATTTGTTTTTTATTTGGGAGACCTTCATGAATTGCACTGTTCTGGTATTTCGTGTTTTGATTTACATATTTTGAATTTCCTAAGCTTTCCTTCAATTAGTAAAATAATAAATGGTACCATTTTTTCCCAGTTTTGCTTGATGACATTTGCTAATTCCCCCTCATCCCAGTCTTTGATTGAATTCAGTGCTTGTCTGGGTAATTGCAATCATTCAATCTCATCAAAGTCTTCCTTTTTGTGCCTTGTATATTATTACCTCCCACAATTCTGAATGTGTGGGTGACCGAAATATGGCTAAGAGCAAATGTCATTGATTATTATCGAGTGCTTTCATATCGTAGTCAGCACTAGTCACATGAGCTCATACAAAGTAAACTATAATACTCAGTTTATATTTTTTGCAATTATGTGTAGTACTACTCTAAAATATTTACTACATTTCAACTAGAGCTAGCACAGAACCTCCTTGCATAAAATGTGCGGCGTCTGATCATTTCCGGGTTTTTGACACGTTAAAACCCCAAGTATTTTCAACAAAATTAGCATTTGATTTTAATTTGAAGCCTTTGGTGTAGGATTATTTTACTTTTCAACCATCAGAACCTGCCAAGCTATACTGCTGTGCAGGTCATGGTTTATCGCAGGTCTATGGGTTTATCAAGTCGGCTCGCATATCTGACACGCAATTATGCCAATCACACCTGCATAATCACGGCTGGGATTTTTATATTGAAATGAACCATCATTGTCTACTATGATTGGCTTAATCATTGTCCTGGCAACTGATACGTTGCCTGGGCATGACACGTTTGAGTGTATAATAGGCGGCCTATTAATTATGATTGGCTGGACCGTGCATATAATCTAGCGCGGAGCAGTTTTCGATTTTCATGGATCCGCTATTAAACGCCTGCAATTCATATATTACGGGGTCGCTTCTGTGCTGACACCCACCACAAGGAATCCTTAAATCGCATTAAACTAGAACGATTCGTGCGTGTATACTGCATTATAACTGCATGCAGATGCACTTTATACGCGAAATGCTGCCTTGCGTGAAATTGCATGGACATCTCGTGGCGTGAAATGCGCTCAGGCGGTTCATTAAAACTGTTAGCTAACGAAGTGTAAATGGTTGCTAGATCCTCGGGGCAGCGTTTCTCCACGGATAACTGACAGCAAAGCTTCTGTGAGCGTCCGGGCAGGAGATACGGCAGTTTTGCCTTGCGCATCCCAAGGGCATCCTGCACCAAACTACAGGTGACTTGCTCAGTTAAACTCCGTCACATGGTTACAGCATATATTGTATATGATACACCAGTGGAAATGTGAATATGCAGGCAGTTCTGTAAGTCCGGAATCATAGATATTATACACATAGAAAACATTTTTGTAGCAGGAATATGTCAAGCATCATTGAACAAAATACAAAATGGCAAGACAAAGTGTTTTTGATGGCAGATCTGCCATCACGCAAATATGGACATTTTCCCCTGTCAATAAGAAGCACGCTATGGCTTGTACTAGCTAATAGAAACAATGACGTGTTTGCTGTGATGTCTGACGTGTTCTTGTTACAACTTATCAAATTTTTCTGCTTTTACATGGTATACAATTTTTATTGGAGTGTGCCCCATAGTGTGTCTATAGACATACAGTGCACCCTGTATTTTTTGGAATTTCTGAGTTATCACATTTAGAGCGCTCTAAAACTTCTGGCTATTTAAATTATCAATGAAATGATTTAGAATCCGGTACCTAGACACAATGCTGAATATGAGACAAAATAAAGAAAATCATATATGCATTTAGTGAAGAATAAGTCCTGTAGAATCTCTATAAACTAAATTTGCACGAACACGACAGTCTAGACGTTTTCTTCACTAGTGCAAAAGAGTATGAAGGCCATCTTAGTCGACAAATATTTGTATCGAATACCATATGAAATCGTTATTATGGAAATGCGAAACTAAATCATGTCACGCAAAAATTTCGCTATTTACAAATGTCTCGAACGTGACAAGCATGCAATAGACCTTTACATTAACGACGTCCATAAAAATATAGGAAAATATGCAATAAATGTGGACAAAATCGGATTAAATTGGTGGTGTGTGGGTATAAACGCCTTCTGGATGTCTATAATCAAACCCAAAAATAGGATTATATTTTTAAATCCCAAGAAATGCTGTTTGAAATATGACGAGAAATACAGTGAAGTATTGCTGTAAAAAGTTTGAATTTTTACGAACGTCGTACAGTGCATTTGTTACAAATTATGGCCCACAGTGTAAAACTTGACATGCGTGTGTTGAAAGGTTGCCATAATAATCCCATCCAATTAATTTTTCGTCACTGTGTCTCATAAAAATAAAATAATTATAATTGGTCAACGTTTTATTTGATCACGTTTTTTTTTTCATTACCTATCAAATAAATATCTCTTTCAGACTCGCTTGTAATGAACAGGTAATTAATCTATTGAAATTCAGAGCATACTGAATTGAATTGGCAGACTTTTTACTGTATATATATATGCAAGTCACACAACCACAACTCTATTCGCCATAAATAAATGTTAAGCAACAGTCTCTTGTTTTTTCTTGTCTGCATTTGTTGTGGTAAATTACTCTTGTCATTGGCTGTGGTCTCAATCCCATCTGTTATGTTGCACTCCTTTTCTTTCCTAAAATCAATTTCCTTCTCCAAGTTCACCTACAACTTGTATTGTTGTTGAGTTCCACATTTGTCAATATGACTAACATTTTTATTTACATTCATTTACAATGCTCCGAAGAATGTCAATGTTATCCTAGTCTGTTAGATGCCAAAAACTCTTTGAAGCATATCTTAATTTATCATTGTACATTGTCTTAGTCTTCTTTTAATATCGACGCCAGTAAGTTTACATGTGGTGTGTAACAATGAGATAACTTTGCAATTGTTCTCCGTTTATTAATATCGAGACACTTATGCATCTCCCCGTATCATAAATCTTTTTTCAATTACTCTTGCAATTTAATCTTTTTTCGCTTCTGCTGAATCTTCCTTTCAACACTCACTGCCTACTTGGTCTGATGGTGACTTATTTTAACTTTCGGTTGTTTACTTCTCCAATAGCTCCATTTAGGTCATTTTATTATACTATACTGTACATCATTCCCTAACTCTGCTACAGAGCCTTTTACATGTTCAATTCCGCTCTAAGTGTGCAGTATCTTGCACAGTAAATTTATTGTGGAGAGTATTTATGGTATTATTTTATTAAATAACAGGTTGTGAAAATACATTTTTCGTTTAAGTTGAACGCGAAATGCATTTCATTTGATTTGTGTTGCTTTAATTATATCGGACGTATGATTTTTCTCTGCACAGTTGGTTGGTGAGGACCAATAATAGTCAAGTAATCCCGCTGCCGCCCAATGACAGGGTGCAACAATTTGGGGGCACCTTGCTTATCACCGACTCTCGTCCTTCAGATAAGAGCACTTATGTGTGTTATGTCAGCAACACCGTCAGCAACCAAACTGCGGAAATCTCACTGACGGTTATTGGTAAAAGTTTCATGTTGCTCTTTACAATAGTCTATAGTGCATACTGTACTTATATCCGACTTCGATAAGTAGCATTGTCAGGAGAAAACGGGACAACAATAGTAGTCCAAATTGCTCTTTCGCCGACAAGGTTTTGTTAAAGATTGCAATCAATAGAACTGTGTCCTCGTACCACCTGGCCATGTTCTTAGGGGTGGATATTTTTGGTGGCATTGATAATTTAGTTTCTATTGTGCTCTATGGCGTTCATTGTGTAACCGGACGGACAGTGGCCCTCTCCGTGTACATCCAACCACATGAACAAGCGGTAGATATCGGAAAAGTTGCAACAATGACTTGCATCACGTCCGGGCACCCTACACCATCGATTTCTTGGTACAAAGATGGAGAAATACTTCTGGATGACAGCGGCAGATCACTCTCCAATCAAGTGATCCACTTGAAGGCAGTGCAGAAAGCGCATAAAGGCATGTGGCAGTGCTTCGCACAAAACGACTGGGAAAGTGTTCATGGTACTGCAGAGTTGACTCTAGGGGGTAAGACTTCATCCACCTCTTACTATCTTGCCTTGTGCGCTTAATTACGGGACAGTCACTGGGAAATGAGAAAAAATGTTTACACAGGAGGGATTCCATTAGGCGATTGCCAAGATTGGTGGTCCATTCTTATTGGTTTTTATTCTGTGGACAGACATATTGGGTCATCATTTGCCAATTCCTCTTTCAACCTGGCAACTAGATGAAATTCCCATGCGGCATAACATTATCATGACACGAAGTATCATTCAGGGTAAAAGTTAGAGCAACCGCGGATAATGCCAGATATGTTCAGTTTTATAGGACGTGTGTGATTTTGTTTTTTACTTTAACTCCATTAAAAGTTTTTCCTAAGATATATATCCCTTCAAACATTATTCATTTTTGTCGTCTGTGTAAGACATCTCTGATTTTTTTTAAATACGGTTTAAAAATTGGGAGCAGCTATGAAAATGTGAAATATCGAGCTGCGATTTGTTGTCATAAATTCTGCAGCTGCATGACGTGATACGTTGACAGAAATTAATTTGATTCCCGAATCTGCAACTTCATTGCAGCCTATTTAAACATGTATGTTTGATATTTATGATTGTTTTAATGTAAAAATCCATATTTGTACCTACATATATGCAAAAGCTGAAATTAGAATATCATAAATTTTGATTTTTAACCAGATGTCTGAATGCCCCGCCTCAAACTACAATTTGTTTTTAGTAAATTAATCATTTTAAAAATACAAATGACAAGTTGACAATCTCACGATTTATAAACCTAAATTGTGGCTGCCCTGCAGAATATCGACCGTAGCACGACGTCCGCCTTGAAGGCATAGTCAACCTAAAAGTAAAAAAAGTATTTTGTTCATCACTCAAAATTATTGGGAATTACAATTTACACTGCTGACCAATTCGTGATGAAAATTGCGATATGTGGGGTGTGGCTGCGTGGTTTTCCTCAAGTGGGGATTCAATTTTATGTTGCTGGGGGGTGCAACGCTCTTGTCTGCACAGCCAATAAGCGCTCACGCCAAGAGATTCGGTCGACCCATGGTATGACCGATCGAAGAAGAACAGTTTACCCCATGGCCAAGGGAATGTAGCCAATGTGCAGTTCCCGTTTCATTACTCGTTAAAAATCGCAAATTGGTATAAATTACTATTCTGACGGTCTTGCGTGGCTAACGATGTATAGTTTCATTTTTAGGTTGACTGACTCCTTAATTTAATTAGCAATCACTATACATCATCATCCCGTTATAATAAGTTTATTTTATTATTGATTATATTATGCAGTGTAGTAGTGCAGTTAAATGTATTAGACAAAGAGTCTATTTACTGAACTTTAATTGAATTTATTTCTCATTGCAAGCGCTTCAAATGACGTTTTGGGTTGGCTTCCCTGCGTTGCACCTATGGGGTCGCTTTGTGGGTTGTTTTCTCTGCGCAACATCGCTTAGAATGTGTTTACTCGCTATGAATTTAATAAATTTGTAGGAATTCCAGCATATATAAATCATGCTGTTATACATAAAGCAACAAGTCAAAGCTATTACTTCCATTATTGGTACAGGTATTTCACTTATTCATGGAAATATTGCATGATTGCCCTCTGACAACTTTTCAGATTATTGCCATCAAACTTGTAAACTTTAAAAACTTGTTTATTTCGCTGAATTGTTAATAATATATGTTTGCGTGACTTAAATCTATATTTTCAGTGAAATTTATATCGTTTATTTTCAATTTTACTAGGAAAATTAATCGAAATAATTTCCTATATGATTTTTTAAAATTTAATTGTATCCTTGTTGCAGCACAACGTAGTGGCCATCTTATTCATTTTATAATTATAATTATGGTACATGTAACTTTCTTGTTGTATTCAGGTTAACAAATCTGATTGTGTCAGGAAATAACAAATTGTGGCCTTCATTATATAATCCAGTTGTTTATTGTGGGAATAAAAGACTGGGTTGCTTAAAATCCCCGGGAGGGCACCGCAGGGTTAAATAATAGGTTGGCATGTACGTTCAAATATTTATGCACGTGTGGCCAAAGACAAATAGCATAGAATCTGGTAGAAGGCGCAGTCATATTGTCAAGTTTAAGTGAAACAAAGTGTTGCGGCACACAGCTATCATGCATGACCCACCCATCCATTCAGAGTGTACCGCCAGCAAAATTTAACCCCTTACAAATATTGCACAATTTGAATAAAACATTTAGTTGTTGAATTCCTTGCAAAGTTCATTTTTATTGGTACTTATTTGTCTTATCGTGATTTTTGAATTACAGTAAAAGTTCCTGCTTGAATAACATGACGAAAAAAGTTGTTTCATAGAAAAATGTGTAGCTTTGATTCATTTGATTGCTGAAGACTTCTATGAAAGTCAATTTTCGTGCTTTAAACTAGAGGTACTCTGTGATCCTATTTGAACAAGACTTTTATTTGAGATTGTGAGGTGCTTTCGGAAGACATACATATGGTATTATTTTTCAGGATAAGGCAAATCACCGTCTTGTCAGAGGAAATAACCGACACTGATTCGTGACAAGTATTGATGGACCCTTGGGTTCTGGCAATGTTATCTGCAGCTCGCAGCTATCATTCATGTATACATTAGAACATTGGTGGATGGAAGTTGGCCAGAATGAATTTTATTTTCGTAGATGCGGCTCCTGAATTGGTGGAAACCTTCGGACCGTTGGTGGCCCAAGAGGGCACCTCGTTATCTGTGCGTTGTTCAGCGTCTGGCAATCCATCCCCTCGAACCACATGGTACTTTAACGAGGAACAGCTGCTCCCTGGTATCGGCATGTACATGAGCAACTCGGTAGCAGCCGGAGGTGATGTGGTCATGTTTTTGAACATGAGCAAACTTAGCGTTGAAAATGGTGGTGACTACTCTTGCATATTTGTCAATCGAGTTGGAAGAGCGGTGCATACGGAGCGTATCAGCGTTTATGGTAAGTATTGACGTTTTATAGTAGTTTAGCTAATTAATCATGGAATCATGAATAAATGAAATGTAGCTCATTCAGAGTTATAGTTCACTATCGATCACGTAGCAATGCCATTTTATGAGACGATGCATGGTTAATTGGAAGCAAATAAATACTTTTTGCCCTGAAACTCTTTCCGAGCTTCATCTGAGCTGAAAGAAAATTGAAGCATTGGAAGAAGCTTTTTTGAGCCCCTTTCATATTTTATTTTTTGCATGTGATACACAGTATGAAGCCTACAGTGTACAGTGCGCATTCATACATATTCAAGTTAATATGCTTGTATACATTAAGGAAATTTGTTATCGAAATATTGCGACCGCAACATAGACAAACCAATTTCCAATTCAAATTTAATTTTGCTGCTAGCTGTATCGTACGCATGTAAGAATTCCTTGTACAATTTCAAATTTTAAACATTGGGACATTCAAAGTCAATGATCATCCAAACAAATGGCATCATAGGTGGAGGTCTGAGATTCAAAGGAATTTTTCTACTGGATCCCAACTATATTAGATACTGTAGTACAAGTTTCAGGGTGCCTTACAAAATTGTCAGTTCACCTTTAATATTTTTTAGTAGCTCTGCTGCTAAAATGAAATTTGCAATGATGAAGTGTTCTTCCAACATGTTGAAGCACCTGCATATTGCACATGTAGTCTAGCGTTCGCGAGCATCGTGACTTATTATTCCCAGGAGCTTAGATGGGAACACTGCTACCTATGAATGTCTGGCACGTTCGCCGATTTGTCATCTATTCAATGGGTTCTTTTATTGTGGTCACTTGCAGTCAGTGGTGTTTAAAATTAAACCGGGAAACGTTGATGAACTGTGACATATATCACTCGCCAAATAAATTTGTAGGTTTCTAATTGCCAGGCTTTCACTGCAATACCAAACTTTGGGACTCGTGTATTATTTATAGTTACTGTGGGTACACAATGTACATCTGGGGAAAAATAGCTGTAACTTTATATGTAGAGCAAAATGTGCTGACAACTATAAATAACGTCATCAACTCTAATTGTATCTTACTTAAAATTTAGGTGAACCTGGTATTCGACCAATGCCAACAATATCTATCGTCGCTGGTGAAAACTTCAACGTGAAATGTCGCTATTTCGGATATCCTATTACCGGTATTTCTTGGGAAAAAGGTATATATGCTATACTTTAAATCGCTTTGTGCATCGAATATGAGATACTAGATGAGGGATGGCTTTTTTCACTTCATATACTTTTCAAAGTTCATATAGGCCACATTCATATACATTGTAGAATAACGTCAAGAAATACACAAGATCTATCATTATGTATTCAGACCTGCGTAATAATTCGAGTAATTCATATTCAACAAAACAGCATTTTCCGATATATAACAAACCAAGGACACAATATATTGTGTCCTTGAACAAACAGTATTGTCATCTTCAGAGCAACATTCCATTATTCACTGAACCTTATTCGATTTCGTTATCAAATAAGCCCAAGTGAATGATGGTATGTTACTCTGAAGATGGCAGCATGTACTGTTGAAATGTGATGGCAGTTATGGAATGAACAACGAGAATAAATATGAAGTTGCTTGGATTGATGGATGCAAAATAAGCATAGCATCGTATTCACCTGCATTTTTTTGAGCATATCAAATGTTATTCGGTAGAGCGAGTTATTTAATAACGCTGGTTTTGCGGAGCACTTAATAATATCCTTGAGCACTTCACCAGAAAAATATTTATTAAACCCATGTAAATAATAGAGACGTCCCCCTTTTGCCGTAAACATTTTGCGAACGTTTCGTATGCGCCATCTACATCCATGTATGCAATCAATGCAAGCAATCAATAGTTGCATCTTTTTATTACAAGAGTCTGAATATTTTTTTGGCTTGGCAGTATATTGATTATTTTGTTGAAAAGCGTACTTTATGATAATATTATGCGTGTTTAGATATATTAATGCAAACAGATAATTTTGAACATAATTGCACAACTATGTTTTCATACAATTATTATCGTTCGGTATTCATTTATTATTCATATGCACATATGAATAATTAATATATTCATTAGAAACCAGATACATTTAGATATCAAACCTCTCTCGTAATCTAATGTATATAGTAAACCATACTGTGAATAAAAGGAATATTGCGAATATATCAACATGCATCTTCCAGTATGCCTAAATGGGCATTTTACTATGTAACTCTTGTAACTTTCAAAGAAGTGATAGATCGAAAGTGGAGAATGAATGGGAGGTGGCGGCATGTTTGACAGATTGCGGTGCAGAAAGACGTAAACAAGCCGGTTGTATAAGCAAAAATCTCGACCTTAAACTGGGGGGATTCCTAAAAAGTGGCATACAATTGTCTGCTAAATCAGCAGGGAAACAGGACAAAAAAAAATGAATTTGAATATTCGCCATATAAAAGTTTTGCCATGTATGGATACAGCTTCTCAGGGACATTTAAAATATGAATTTCAATCAGGATTTCTTTGCTGACACCGCAATTCAATTGGGGTTTTCCTGTCGCTTCGCATCACTTTTCATTTCATTTCACCAGTTCTTGCTTTGGCTTTGTGTGCGTTTTAGACGGGATTTTTGTGTAAGATGGGAAACTGTAACCGAAGAAGCAGAAGAAAACACGTGATTGCTGATGGCAATTTTTGTATCTTGTAACGTTTTTTTTTTTACATTTTCCCCAAGATTAATTTTCAAATTGCTTGGCCTAGAGCTGTCAACTCTAGCCGTATTTTGAGATTTCAAATCATATTGCCAATTCCGCGATGGATACATTATATGAAAGCGAATATCTTCGTTATAACTTTTCTATTTGTTGTTGCGAAGTTTACAATGCAGTGATTGTTGTGCTTCAGGGAAGCATAGTTCAGTGATTTCTCTTTGCATTAAATTGCATGTAACTCTATATTCTGAACTGCATAAAGCTATCGTGTGATCAAATAAGTATACAATGATATCTATGCAGCTTCTCATGACAATAGTAACTGAAATATTTTCCATTGCTGAATAGACTCCACATTTATATCGGTATTATTGATATATTTTCTGAAAAATGACCTGTTTATTCAAGTATATATAGACAGAAGACAGTCACTTCCTCATGGAGAGATTATTGTTTTGTAGATATGACTTGCAGCGATCGGCAAAGGTACCACAATCCATCTTCATATGTATCCAATAATGGCACTCCCATGTGAACAACTTCAGATTTTTAAGCCCTCACATATTTCTGAAGCTTTCGATCACGTTCAAATTGTAAGGCCGACTACATGGTTATATTTTTAATGGCAGATATAATGTATAGGTATAAGGGCGGCTGGTGGCCCAGTGGTTAGAGCACTCTCCTTGTACCTCTGTTGTCTTGGGTTCCATCCTGGGTCTATAGCATGTGCAAAGGAGTTTTCTAGTTATCCTGCCAGTTTGCGATGGGTTTTCTCCAGGGTCTCCGGTTTCCCCCATCTTCTAATTAACTAGAATGTCTTCATAGGGATTCGCTGTGGGCCTCGAAAATTGTGCATTGAAAATGATTGTGCTGCAACCCAAATGGGTCTACGGACTGCGGGTTTGCAGGCTTGCTTGCGAGACTAGGTATAGTAGGTTATGGTGGTATGGTGGAGCCCCCGGGTTAAAACGCTATGATTGTGTACAGGACCCGTTAGCACAAGGATTATTATTATATAATGTAGGTATATACCAAGCATATGTTTTTGGCCTTCATGATCCATATATTTCGTTTAAGTTAAATAAGTGAAGAAGCCATCATCTCTATTCTCTGATAGCTAGAGGAAATCAATTTTGGATTTTAACGTGCATCTGTTATATTTCAGATGGAATGACATTGCCTGTTAATTTGCGGCAACGTGTCTATCAAAATGGCACACTTGTCATCCACGATATTCGTAAGGAAAGTGACCAAGGAAAATACACGTGTTTTGTGCACTCCGCCTCCGGACAGAGTGTCAGCAACGGTGTTGAAGTGAAAGTTTTAGGTATGTATCATGCATGATATCTTCAGTGTTGTAGCGATATAGGCTGCCTGCCATGTGGTATGTGCAAACACGACTTCCAATATGACTGACCGTGACGTCAGTGCAAAAGCCCTATACTCGAATCGCATTTAACATTGAATACTTTCTGTCATTCCACATTTGAGTTGAAAGCATTTACTGTCTTTCTCAAAGTTGAGTGTCACTGGTCCAATACTGTATAACAAAAATCAATGATTTATTATCGATTGCTAGTCTATGTATACCCAGATACCCAGATTCAAGTACTGTTAAATTTATGAAACTTGGGGCATTAATACATAAAGTACATGCAAAACAGGCTGTAATATAAAGATTTCATGATCCTTGCATATCTAAAAGGAATTCAGCGAAGCCAAGTGAACTGCCTGATCTTTTTTGTTAGGTTCGATTCAAAAGTTTGCATTATTAATTCATTGATTAATTAGTTTGGTTTGCCTAATTTTAATTCGAGCGTTCTCGAATCTCGCATGTGTATACTTCAATGAATTAATTCATTGCAATTGGTGTGTAACCCATTGCACGTACGTCGGTGAAGCTGTAATTAATTGAGTGATTTGGAGGGGATTAATGGCTGCGAGGCTTTCCTACGCTTTTCCCTCATTCAGTTCCACCGAAGATAATCCCGTTTTCGTTTCAAGACGAAGATTTATACGAAGGGATGCGTGCACAGATCACTTGCACTATACGAATGGGAGATTTTCCAATCACCATCACCTGGATGAAGGACAACAATCCTATTGACGAGTCGCAACAAATCAGTACTCGATTGTTTGACGGATTTACAAGTTTACTCAGCATTTCCAGGGTCACCTTTCTGCACAATGGCAATTACACTTGCATAGCTGAAAACTCGGCTGGCTCTGTGAATTTCACAGCTCAACTGAGTGTAAATGGTAAGCGAGGCATTTTAACATAACACCTCAGATGCAAGCATCTTAATTAATTATGTTAATGAGATTTCCTCGGATTTGTAGTTCCTCCCAAATGGACTTTTGAACCATCAGATACGACTTTCGCTGTTGGACAAAATGCAATGCTCAATTGTCAAGCTGAGGGATTTCCAGAGCCGACAAATACCTGGATGAAAGCAGTAGGTAAAGATTGTCATCCTTTCATAAAATCTCTATTATGAGATTTGGTTGGTTTTATGTCGTTCCGAGAAATTTCACGAGTGAACTTTTCAGTTAGTTTATTACTGTAAGGTTGGTTACGGAATTTAGCGTTTGAGTAGTTATATCAAAGGGTTAATTCGGCCTCTGTAAATAAATGCGAAAGTTAGGAATCGAGCAGAATGGGACATTATTTTTCAAGGGGACTTTATAAATGAGTTTGAATTTAAATCGGGTTTGTTTAGTGAAAGTAATTGCACATGGTGATACACTATAGATGAGGTGCAAGTACCATCAATAAATACACTTGGTGCCGACCCTGACAGAATGGTATCAATTATTCAACATGGAAAAGAGCTGCTAAATTGCAGGGGGTAATCGTGCAATTGTTTAAGGAGTTTTTTCCAATATTGGAAGAAACTCGTGCAAGGATTATTGCTTTACGTTAATTTAAACCAGTATGTACATTAATATCGTATATATAGCTATAGGATTGTTTGTTCTTCCTGAATTTCTATTTAAATATCAAGCATACTGCAGCATAAATATTTTAGGTAAAATAGTATCTACAGGCATGTACTTTTTACTAGAATATTCATTTCAATGTTATTATAATGTGCGATACACCTCTGTTGTAAGAACACATATTACTTGCTCCGAATCGTTTGTGTAAGCTTGCATATATTCTATTTGTTTGGAGCAGGATTTATCTCTATTCATTTAATCTGTTTTCCGTTTTTGTGGCCCTGTAGGAAATCTACCACAAGAATATGTGGAAGTTAGCGTTGGGCATCGACAAGTGCAACATTTAGAAAACGGATCGTTGTACATAAGTAACATACAAGAAGACTTCCAAGGGTATTATTTGTGCCAAGTCAGTAATGGAATTGGTGGAGGTCTGAGCAAAGTATTTTTCCTCGACGTGCAAGGTGCTTTTTATCGACTATCTAACAATTACATTCTCTGCGAGCTACTCGTCGATCGATTTTAATTTGAAGAGATGCCCTCTCCCTTGTCTTCCAAAGTTCCGGTTCAATTCGACCTCAAGTTGAAAAATGTGAGCGCTAAAACTGGTGATACTGCAAGATTAGTTTGTCAGGCTAGAGGTGATACTCCACTAAAAATTTCATGGAAGAGGAACGGCTACATGCTTCAACCAACCTCCAAGGAAAGGTTGGTGTGAAGTTGTGCATCAAACGACTTTTCCAGTCATGAATATTATATGAGCACGAGATGTTAATTTTGAAGCAACTTGCTAAGTGGCATTAAAAAAAGAACAGTGGCTATTTTCAGGTTTCAAATAAAGGAATACGAATCTGGATTAAACACCTTTTCCACTCTGGAGATTAGACAAGTGGACAGAGCAGATTCTGGGGCATACACTTGCCATGGAAATAACAAATATGGGCAGGACTCCATCAATTTGAAACTCGTAGTTCAAGGTGTGCTCTTTATTTTGTTCAATTACTGCATAACAGTTCATGTTTAAAAAAAACATTCGTTTATTGCACATTTAGAAGTCCCCGATGCTCCATACGGTGCTCATGTGGTAGAGTTTGGAAGTCGGTTTGCTGAGATTAATTGGGTTCATCCCTACGATGGAAACAGTCGCATTACTCATTTCATTGTCCATTATAAGCGAGCTGAAGGTAATTGCATCTTCTGTACCGTAATTATTTCCGGGTCTTAATTTATACAACGTTCGTTCGTAAAGTTCCTTGACATATTTTTTAAGTCTGCAAAATATCACATTATTTCACGAAAGGAAATATAAAACCTACTGCTGGCAAAAATTGCAACGCAGATGTCTGATTTTTTGTCACGCTAGTGATGTTCAAAATGCTCATTTTTGTACTATATAATTTATCATCTTATCCAATCTCTTGGTGACAGAGCTCATTTTTTGTTCATCCGGTTTAGCGCATCTTTGTTGCGTATCCTGTATTTACTTGACAGCATTTTTGATTGCAATTGTGCATGTTGGTGTGTTTTTACATAGGGGCTATTCGATTTTTATGGGAAAATTGATTTTCGACTTTTCCCGATTCGTGTTTTCGAGGATGCAGAATCAAGAACTGCAGTTTTTAAGCGTGCATATCTTATTTTTATAGAAATAAAATGAGCTAAGAGCTGCAGCATAAACTTTATAGAGTTTCATCGACTTACTCCCGTGTTTGTATACCTACATTTCAATTCAAAGAAACGCAACAGGAGCGTAAATTGAATTAACACGGGAAAGGATATGGGAACAAATTTTTGTAGTTGTAAACTATATGTAACAGTTGCATAAACTGCTAGGTTTTACTGTAGTCGACAATTATTCTTACAAAATTTGATGAAAGTGTAAGATCTATAGTCCTTCCAAAGAAAGATTGAGCTAGGACCAGGCCAATTACCAATTTAGAAGGGGTGCACGGTTGCAGATGCGCAGGCTATGACGCGCAAAGACAACTGCAAGTGTTGCAACCCTGCACCCCTTCAAAATTGGTAATTGGCCTGGTCCTAGCTCAATCTTTCTTTGGAAGGACTATAGCTGTAACAAATTTAATCTCATGCAGCTCGCCTCGAAAAATTACTGAACTGCGATTAGCTGTTCCCAGTTGGTACCAACAAAAAGATGTGATATATTCTTCGATATTTTTAATTAAAATTGCCTTACCGTAATTTAATAATTACGAGTGCAAGAAAGAAATTACGGCAAATTGAAAGCCGGCCATGCAGTGAAAAACTCACTGTCATCAAGAATCAACGTCAGGAAACGCTGCAATGGGCTTAATTGATATTTGCTCTTCAACTTACAAATTAGAACTTGCTCTACTATCAATGACTTTAAAGGAGAACAGAAAGCTATAATCGCGATTTAACAGATTTACATGAAAATTTGTTATTAGTCAGTATACTCACT
>JAQIWR010000729.1:0-17669 GCA_034695945.1 Glomeris hexasticha
ATATCGGTTTGAAAACATTCGATACCTCGATTTAATCGGTTACTGTACATCGATGCAAAAATATCGATACATTGATTACAAAATATCGATGTTCTAAATAATCGATGTTTTTTCGACATCCCTAGCTGCCACATTCTAAACAAACATGGCGGCGAAGCGCCGAGTCCATAACCTATTAGTCCAAGCATAGAGCAAGCATATAGAGGCTAGCTGGCAGCCCTTTGATGTTAGATGTTTATAGTCTGTCGATCCTGTTTCATGCCAGGATCATCTCATTTGCAAAAATGGAGAGAGGCATACAGGGAGATGGGGTGCAGTGACCTGTGCCAGAATTCTGGCACAGGTGACCTTTTGAATTCAACTTTCAATAGTTTTGTTAAAATAGACTCACTGCAGTAACAATACTGTATGAATGATTGTAACGATCTACCTACGTATATATCTAACAAAATACTATACCTGCACCAGTCTAACTGCATGTTCCCTTTTCCAATTAAAGGATTAGCTAAGTGCTCCATTGTTCGCCAAGTAGACATGAGGGGCAACCCTCCTTTCTTGAATGAGTTGACTGGATAAACCGGAAAGGACAATATAGAGCTATAGAAAATTCGGCTAATCCTTTAATTGGAAAAAGGCTGGTTCGATGACCTTAAAACGAATTGTCCACGGTCATTCTTATGCATCATTATGAACATAATATATGAGGATTTATAAAATGATATCCGCACATTATCTTCGTCATCATCTTCAAGGTCGTTCAGGTTGCATCTTTTTAAAACAGTTGCAGTTAGCATATGCCAGTTCTAATTTGAAAGTTGTAATCATCAAATCAGCATTATATAGAGCACATGTCATACGTATTATAGTGCTAGTCATATATATATATGACATATTTATTTAGATTAATTGTAAAAAATCAGCTAACAGGATGCCAGTTCTTCCATGCACCCGGAAATACAGTTCCGCACAATCTCTAAATAAATACATTATATATACGTATGAAATGAGCTATTCAGACCAAGGGTTCAGACTGATTTGATGATGCTCTACAATTTTCAAATTTGGACTGAGGTGCAAACTGTACCGCCATTGCATTTTAAAAGATGCAACTTGCCATGGGACCATTTTCTAACATTAGGTGATAGCAAGAGTTCATGCAGCTTTAATTGGTATTAACAAGAATTGGATAAAAGTGATTACTGTGCACCCCCCAGAATAAGTATGGAATAGTTGCTTTTTCACAACTGCATGATTTGCTCCGAAGGCAAAAAACTATAAAGCTGCATGTAACAACAATGATCGGCTTCTACAAAGTAAAAACGTGATGACTCGGCTAACCTCTGTCCAAATCACACAAACATATTTGCATTTATTATAAAGTAAATCTGCAATTTCAACAAAGCAGTCTGCGTGGGAAAAAGTTTGGAATGGCCGGTACACACAAGGACAACAGTACCGAATCAATGCAACTGTTTGCCTGATTTACACAGGTTAACAGAGTCATCACTTTTTTACTTTGTAGAAATCAAACAGAATCTTTGTTATTTGGAGTTTCATGATAGCAATGAGTTGTACGGTTGTACGTATCACTCTTGGTTGTATTTACCTATAGGTAAATACAGCAGTATACTGCTGTTCAATGTTGGTACTTTACAAAACCTTATCAGCTATATACATGTCAATTCAAAGTAGTTGAGCCAGGTTCGACCTACAGATGCTGCCATTCTAGAAACTGCGTAATGGACAATCTTAGCAAGTATAGGGTACAATTCTGGACGTATGACATATGGTGGTATGTGGTATTGTACAATTCATTCTAAGTTTTTTATGCTATTTCAATCCTACAGATCGAGACAGATTCCATGACGAGGTCACCTGAAATAAAATGCACATTCTAGTTAGCGTATGTTAGAATTTCATATTTTGCAAAGTGAATTTAAATACAATTTAGCTTGATCAGAATAAATAAGGGTGTCTACTAAAATTTAATTTCAAAATTCCAGAAAATTTCTAGGAGTTTCAAGGATATTTATAACTTTTTTCCAAGACCAATGAATAAGTGGAATGAACCAGCGAATTTCAAAAGACTCATGAATGCTTATAGTATTTTGTTCCAAGCAAATTAAAAGAGGAAAACAGAAATCAATAAACGAAATTATGTCAAGTGTCAAAACTGATAAATTATCTAGGAATTAGAGAAATATGAACATTAAATATTTAAAATCCAATGTAAATTAATTTAAAATTTACATAAAAATTCAACAAAACCTTCCTCCCCCTCTCCCCTCCTTCCCATAACCCACCCCCCTTCCATCCGGGAGGAAGGTGCACGATTAACAGTTTAAACTAAGACACTGCTCTAACCCACTACGCAATCTCGTCAATGGACCAGATCTAGCTTCAAACCACCCTCTTAATATCTATGATCATGGACATTGCGCGCAATTCTCCCACTTCCCAATAAAAAAATTTTATGTGAAGTGTCAAAAAATTATAAATGTTCCAGGAAAAAATTCCAGTATATATCCAGGATTTCAAAAACAACAAAAAAATTCCAGTACAAATCCAGGCTATGCAGCTAGGATTTCCAGTATGTATCAGCGCTAGTAGACACCCTGTAAATAACGAGCTGCAGGATTTATTTCAACCTTTCTCAGGTACAGTATGTTCGGAAATATGAACTTATACTAGTTCGCAGTCCAAGGTTGCAGAAAATCGGTTTCCATGTGGGCACATAACCCTGCACTACGAAAAAGTAGTTCAGATTGTTTTCGTTGCTATATTGCTTAAAATACGAAAACCAACAATTTCTTTTCATACCATCTTTTCTGAATGGTAATACATACAGTGTACAATTTCACAAGTTCAGCATTTATATCATTACTGGCATTAGAATCCTGGTGATGAGACGTTTCAAGTGTAAAAATTGTCATAACTAAAATGAGTATTTTGATGCAAGGTCATAGTTTTTGATATTTGTTAGCAAAAAATTTTATTTAATGAAACCGGCTTCAACTGCAATAACTTTTATTTTTTTTTATCTGAAAGCCCTATACATTGTACCTACATACCTTTTAATGCCAGCAGTAATTTTAAATGTAGATTTGTGGGGGGAAAATAATAAAAACCGCTGCAGTATTGTCAAGTAAAAATCAGCATATCTAACATTTTCCTCATCCTGTTACATATGTATATTTGTTGGTTCAAATACAGTACAAATAACGCTAGTTAAATACGTCAAAGAAATGGTAATATTGGTACACCTAAACGACGAATTCTGGTGTCATGTTGATATAGGATGGATATATTAATCACATCCGCAAGTTACCAAACCAACATGACATCATGTATTGTGGACATCATTCTAAAGATAAACTGCACAATTTAAAGTTGACAACTGCATCCGGTGATGCAGGCTCATGCAAATATCGCTTGAAATATTTCTGTAGATAAAAAATCATCATCACCAATATTTCGAAGTGCATTTCAATATTTTGTGCCATTATGTCTATATAGGATTAACGTGCAGCGATGACATTTTGAAAATGTGCAAGTTGCGATAATAGTGAAACCAGGAAACGGCTATTCATCCTAAGCAAAGTACACCGACTTTGGTACTAAGATAGCACAAAGTGACTCAAGTTATTTCTATACACGGGCTAACTAGTAATAATTATTATAACTTGTTGACCCGGCATAATGATACCACTGTGAAGATAAGACGCATATAATATTTATATCCAGCTTCAGAAAAGAATATTTACTGTAGACCAAATGATACAATTTTTCAATTACCAGAAATTCTTGACAACTTGTCAAATTGCAATGAACTGAATATGCATTGTATCAATGCAGGTTGTTTACTTTTAAAAATGATCAATTAAATTCCCAGCTGCCAGAATGCATTACTGTCGCAATTCCGATATTCTTTGCGGCAAAAATCCCAAACAAAATGAAATGAAAACGGTTTAATAAAAACTACTGGGTGACCGATAGGAATATTGGAGTATCATGCGCCTAGTGTAAAATAAATATATTGCTGCACAATTTAACTCATGTATATATTTAACTATCAACTGCTTCAATTGCACTTGTGTATAGTAATTTACAAATTTACTAGGCACCTTTTAAATTGCAAAATGACTTCCGAGAACAGCATTAACGCTGACCATTTTGGGTGATTCGTGGACATGGTCAGCCACAAGATCAGCGCCAGTTTCAGAAGTCATTTGATTTAAAATGTGCCTTGCTGTAAATAATGCACGCACACAAGTGCAATAATGTTCCTTAAAAGCTTTAGCAATTGACAATTGAATAAAACGATGGTAATTGTGCTGCTACATCCTTATTTCACACTAAGCAAAAGAAACACCAGCATACCCAAGCGGACACCTGTACTTAAAATTGCGAGTTTCTACGCAGGATGAAAACCAATGGTTGAATTTAAATGTATTTTGTTCTTGTGAGGGCTTTGTCAGCGTGATTTGGGTCGGTGAGAGAATCCCAATCAGTTTGACCCACAACAAAGCCCAAAGCGCGCTTTCTTTCTTGGTGTTTCCTTTCTTCAACATCTGCCCATCTTACCTAAATAGAAAAAGAATAGAATTAAAATCCATAATTACATCAAAAATACACAATCCAAGACAAATGCATACAGGCATTACATGATTTTTCAATTAAAAAAAGCTTCCCAAGTAAAAAACTAAAACTGTGGTACGCAAAAGTTTTGGCCAGCAACAAATTGTCTTGTTAGTTCGCCAATACGGCATTTTGGACTGAATACCCTCTTTTTGCCGGGAGTTAAATCCGCCTGTCTTAATTCATAATCGTCCGGCAGTTGCAAGTAGTCTTCGATGCTTTTCGGACTATCCCGCTTCTTCATGCTCCGCAACCCATCCAATTTGGCTATATAAATGTAGTATGCGATCAGATTAATAGGAATAATCTATTTGACATCTGCCAAACAAGGGAAATAGTCAGTGATATTTACTTGTCATCCTTTCCTCAGCAAATAATCACTGACCAGACACTTGGCTGGCAATTGTCAACTATTCACGAGACTTACCCAGCTTTTCTTCTGTTGCTTCCATCTTCTCCCAACGACTTGTGCCTATTTCCTGCAGTATCAAAGGTTTCAAGAAACCAACAGGCAAGATCAAAAACTCTTGCAATTCATTCCTCCATGCTGACTGATAACTAGGTACATCAGATTTAAACACCGATATTCTTCTAGTCATTTATTTTCAGAACCACAAAGTTGGACATCGTACCGCAAAGTGAATGAATAGCCAGCGTTAAATTCAAAATGGGTTCCATAAAATACAATTCTGGGGTTAAAGCGTAATGGAATGCAACAAAATCTGACCCCTCTATCAAGGAAAACAGATATGGGTGGGTAAAATGGTGAATTGCATGATAATATGCATGCTGATTATATACACCCTCGTACAATGCATATAAAGTCGAAGTCACCCGCACACAACATTGTGCGTCAACTGCAAAAAGTGCAACTGCAGGTCTCATCATATCCTCTTTACACAGGATAACACAATAGGCTAACAGTTATGCATACAGTAATCTCCTCACTAAAAAACTTGTAGCGATTCTTCAGTTATTTCTCCATTGATTTGTACAATCTCACTGGCCGAACATTACGCAAACCATACTTATTGGCTGATACCACTCGTGAACAAATGTTAGCAAAACTTTATGCACAATTTGTCCCATAATGAGATCACAACATCAAACAATCGTATAGTCCGTTTGATGAAGCAACGTGCAACCACTTGGCGTGACCATAGTTGGTGTACCGCAATGCTTCTATCGCATAAACCACTGACAGTGCAAGTGACAAAGTAGGAATAACTGAGAAGTAACTACTATTTGGATAGAAGGGGTGAGATTACTGCCTAACACTAGACTAAGCAAGGAATAAAGCCATGAACCGGGACTAATTATTTTATGGGAATTGTTGGAAAATCCTGAAATTGAATAGCAGACTTGGATCGCATGACACTTATACAAACAATATCATCAGTAATTCCAAGTATTACACTGCATTTGCCTGTGTTTTCATGGGATAAAATTATACTTATAACAGTATCAACCGTTGCAACATCTGCACTTCATTTTCTAATTGAACCCCGTTTGATTTTCTACTCACGAATCATTCAGCAACTTACCTGTCCTGTTTTAGCATGGCTCATGGCTTTAGGACTCGCCCCAACAATTGCATCATGTCGACACAAACCATTATTAAAATCATAGAAAAAGTAAGTCAAAATCATACCGACGAATCTGCCTTTTCGGTAACGTCTTCTTTTTCTTCCACTTGCTTATTTTTCTCTCCCTCAACAACAGTGTCTTCCATCTCCACCTGAAGTCACAAAGGCAAATCACACTGCTGGTAGCAATTTGTGAGAAAAATTAATGCATGCAATATTTATTGTAGTGTTTAATTTGGAATTACTTTTGAATGCATGCAATAACACTGAGAATATTCTTTAATAACTCAGTCACATTTACACAAGAAAAAGAAAACTTAAAATACCATTTACAATGCGATATTGTATTGCAAATTTACCAGATATGAAACCAAAAACATAAGGTTTTTTTTAACCCATTATTTCAATGTATAAAAAAACCGCATTACTTCAGGGATAGCAGCATCCTGGAGAAGAGACCGAATGTCAACCCTCAAGTAGTGTGCCGGAGCTGGTTCCCAGGACTTCAATATCTGAAAATATCCAACAAACTCATTGGAAATTGTGAAAACTAGTAATATGCAACAAGCTTTCACTATTGTATTCATTTTGCATAGATTCATATATACAAACAAATAAATAATATTGAGAAATTATGTATGCATGCACTTATGGAAATGGTTTGATTTCTGCATTAAAATACAGTATAAATATACATATTACCGTCTTAATTTCTTCCAAGGAGCGGTTGTGTATGTTCCTCTTGTGGCATGTCACAGCATCAGTGTCCATTTCAGCTATATACACCTGCATTGAATTCAGCACAAATTAGAAAATTCCCACGAATAACATTGTGCACGAAAACATATATCACTTGAATAGCAGTCAACTACAACATTCAATCCAACAATAACAATATACCGCATGTCGGAAGTCTATTTGTATTTAGCGTTTCTGAATACAGCATTACTGTATACATATTGCAATTGAATTGTGTAGATGTACAGTATTTTATATAAATGAGACCTCCAATTATTGCATTTTACATTATATTTAATTCTAAACTTATGGAAAATGTTTAATACAGAGTCAATAATTACCTGAAATCCCTTTTGCTTCGCGTAGCTCCAAATCTTATCAAAGTGTCTCACTTTATTGTGAATAGCATCCACAATGATGAAGGGGAAAAATCCATCATCTACGGTCTTTCTGAAGGTTTTATACAAACTATTCCTGTACCTATCTACCATTATGGGATCATATTTGTAATCGGGCTGCTGAAAACAATACATTCCAATTAGGAGTTGACTAAAATAAGTATGAATTACTAGAAGTAAAAATTACATTGGCACTAGTCTGTTCGACTTCGATGGAAAAGTAGTCATCCAGGCACAGCATTCTTATAGCACTTGCACCACCACTATGCTCAATTTCTTTGTCCTGATAGAAAAAGGAGTTCAATCGACATTTTGTTAAAGCACACCAACCAGTTGAGTGTAAAATAATTGTTGCGAGTGTGTACTTTGATGAGCTTTGCTACGTAAGTTTTGCCGGATCCAGGAGGACCCCGTAGAATGAGAACAATACGTGAAGGTCTCTTGCGACGACTTTCGCTGCCAATTAGGTCCTCTATGAGAACAGTTTCATGTTTGCTTTTTGATTCCTCGGATTTTGATGTCGACCTTTCACGGTGATCACGGTGTCTATAAAAATAATGAACCTGTTCAGCAACTGATCTGGGTTGCAAATCATTATCAATAAAATAACCCCTTCCACTTAAATCATTAATAATTAATTCATAAGCTGTTTGGCCCTTTTCCAAAACGTCACTGTTTTGTGATGCATTGCTTTTGCATGCAGACAGCAACATCAAACACTGCATTATATTTAACCGATACTGAAGTCTATGTTCGTTTATGCTGGACATGATATCATGTGTCTCATATGGAATTACTGGCACATATGTATGTATGCCTATTCTATATTGGTAATTAATGTTTACCACTTGCTATACTCGCTTGCACTTATTGGATATCTCTTATCCTTGGTACAAGTTCATTGATACCGGGACATACAGCACTTTGTGAATTATCTGCAGTATACGGTAATCACATGCAAGGAAAAGTGAGTTTGCAGCATAGCAAATTAAACAATAAGTACTGCCATTTTGCTTGAGCAGTTCACAAATTGAAATGTCAGCTTCAACTTGGCGTACATTGAACCCAAACTTAGGGTAGGTATGTATATAAAGAATGTTTTGCTTTATAATTGCACATCATTTATACCGATCTCGATCCTGGGAATGCCCTTCCCAGCTATGATGGCGATCCGTGCTGTGTGACCGATCCCGACTGGAATCACGTCCTTGATCTCTACGATCAGACTCTGAAACCTTTCTGCTAGATCCTCGACCGAGATCCCTGTTTTTGTCTGAATCATTTGGTAAATTTCTCCCCAACTCACGAACTGCAAAACGTACACAAGTTATTGTACACAATGCTTCTATTTTTCAGGACACATTAAAAAAAATCACATCACATTACCTGTGTCACGAGAAGTATCCTTGTACCTGTCTTCTATTTCTCTTCTTTGAACGAATTGAGGCTCTGGTCTATTTGCCCGGAAAGAGGACTCACGCATACCATAGTCCTCTTGATATTCAAACTCACCCAATTAGCATCTGGACTACATTGATAAGACATCGATAATAAATTTGTAATCTGGATCTTACCTTCTTCGCCGCTTGCGGCATAAAAATTGTCCCGTTCGAAGGTATTTCTAATGATGTCAGCAGACTTGTGCCCATAATCAATGGAAACGGGGGCTTCCATGGATCCACCAGCAGCACTCATTTCATCTCTCCAAGGTGGTGCAAACTCGTGGGCATACTGCTCATCACGTTCCCATCTAATATATTGATACTAACGTAAACAAATCTTCTCCAATCTGCAACAAATATCAAATATCAGAATAATGAATGATCTTACCCTTCATCTTGATAACCTTCTGATTCGCCCCACGTGTTGTAACCGCCAGCATCCATGTCAGAAAACCTAGGCTGAAATTGTCTACGCGAAAAACATTTGCAAGCAACTTAAGATTCCATTCATTCGACACCCAAATTTCCATAGTTGATATGAATAGAGGATTATTGGTAAAACGTCATTGGGTTCATAAGTCATAAATGAACAGGAAATTGTCATATTTTGCCCATTTTAAAATGAGGGTTATTAACATTGAAAAAAATCATTACCGCCAATTTCGTTGAAAAACAATTGATGTCAATTTTAAAAAAGAAATGAAAAGTAAAAATGTTACCTGTCACGTGCTGGCACATCTTCCTCTGCTCCTCTTCTTGAATAAAACGGTTTATTCTCAGTTTCAAAATTCCGTGTCTGGTCACAATCTTCATCGAATCGATCCTCATAAAATCTAGAATCATCTTGTGGGTCTTCAAAGTTACCAGGGCCCTGGTAAAGTTCCCTGCCATGAGGATTGGCAGTATCTGAACCTGGGTATGCATTTGTCTGCAGCAACAAAATGTAATGTGAGAAATATAACAAATAATCTATAAAAAATAGCAAGAAAGCGCAGACAAGTTGAAAGTTACCTTCGGCCAATGATCAGGAAGACGGGCTTCTGTATCTTGCACATTCAACTCTTGCCTTTGATGTTCACTTGTTCTACCGAACGCTGGCCATTCCGCTGGATTCTATGGAAAATGCCCACCCAAATATTTGAAACATCTTGTCCACGCAACCCTTAATACTGTTATTAACAATGCTGCACAGCAGTTCAACTAAAATGTTGTTTATTTTTAATAAGAGTGTCTTTGCATGTTTGTACTACACAACTATGCAGATGCAGCATGCAAATCACTGTTATACCGGACAATTACAAAGTAGATTTATATCTTCCAAACTTTCTTGACCCATGGAAGGTTGTCAAGAAGGTTTTGAACATATAGAATCATATTGCAATTACCTAGTATTTTCCAGCAAAAACACACAATCAATGCTTTGTTCCTATTCCCAAATCAATGTTCTTGCCATGCATTCCAAAATTACAAAACATTGGTTGAGTATAGAGCATTGCACTGCTGAGTAACATTGTTTAGCACACAGTAACCGAATCTCTACTAACAATGTTTGCAGCTGCATTCGCCAATGGCTGAGGATTCGAAGCGAAAAGAGCCGAAACAAGTTCCGCCACTTTCTTTTGTTCCTGAAGTGCCCTAAGGTTCTCCGCAGTCTTGACAATGATGTCTTGCTCTTTCTCGGTCAAGGCTCTACTGATGGTTCCTCCAACCGCCACCAGTGGAGCTTCACCTTCCAGATTGTCCATCATTCTGGGTCTCACACCAGATAGATGTTCGACCCTGGGAACTTTGGCAGCAGGTGGATCAAAGCTCAAATCAGGTCTTAAATCGTAAGATGGTTCGATTTGCTGCCCAGTTGCCATTGCTAGCAACCTCATATCGACCGAAGCCAGGACATCTGCATCAAGTCGCTCTCGTTTGATTTGGAAGCCTCTAGGAGGTCCTGAACCAGGTTCTTCCATTCTGTACGTGTTATCCATGTCGCCGTAAACAATGCAGTTAGGGACATCCTTCAGATTCTGACCTCTTCGACGTTCCGCAGGAAGTGTTACGTCAGGAACAAATGGCAAATAACCGCGTAAAGTATCTTCCGCTTCTTTCCCAAACTGGTCATCATCTCGCCGGAAGAACCTTCCCTCGTCCATTTGCCTCCCTCTTTGTGATGACCTATCACCATCGTGTTCTGTAGAATATCTATTTGAAGGGGGGCTTGTACGGGATCGACTCCGGGAATTGCTTCTATCCCGGGATCGTTGGTTGTACCGGTTACCACCACGACTCTGATTGAAATCACCACCCGAATGCCTTTCAGAATCACGTCCACGTGAAGACGGTTCTTTATCATGGTCTCCCCTTTGACCGCGACCCTTCCCATCACGTGATCTATTCCTTGAGGATCCTCTGTCACGGTGGCTTCCCCTGTCATCACTTCCACGTTTATCACCACGCAAATCCTCATTCTCATTTCTGCTTCGCTGCGAGGCCTGGTCTCCTCTACTGGAGGATAATGAACGTCCTCCACGGTTAGATTCTCCCACATCACGGCCATCTCTGTTAGAACGAGCATGAGCACCTCCTCTTTCACCTTCCCGACTGGGTTGCTGCTGGCCTTGTCCAGGTTTTGGAACAACAGGTGGAGTAACAAATAAAATTTCAACATCGTCCTCATCATCTGCGTTCTGCGACGCTGATGGTTTTTGTTGAGATGCTTGATCTGATGTGGCTGTCGAATTATCAGCAGCAACAGGATCTGCTGGAGTGAAGCGAGAAACCCTTTGTCTGGGTTTCGAAGGTGCATCTGGTTGATCCTGGCTTTGTGTAGCAGGTGACGTTTTAACTTTATCTTGGGCACTTGGTTCCACGGATGGTGCTGTGGCTTGAGTTCCCTCTTTTTCTTTAGGAATACTATCCGCTGCCTTTTCTGGGTGAGATATGCCTTTATCCTTAGCAGCATTTGGAGAGTCTTTTCCAGATCCAGGGGCTGTTCGCATAGCAGAACTAGCTGTTCCAGCATTGTCCTGCTTCTGGGGATCTTTTTCAGCAGGTGCAGGTTTAGCTGGCTCAACTATCTGGGTGGAGGTAGTACTGGTTTCAAAGGGTTTAACCGGAACAGTGAGTTTTGCAGTAGCGCTTGAAGAAGGCATGGACTTATTTGTGGAGTCTGTAACACCTTGGCCCTTTGACTGATCAGCAGTTTGTCGCTGTTGTGGTGGTTTGTCACTTTCGGGTGTTTTCAACAGTGACTGCCGTGTGGGGACAGATTGTTGGGTTTGTTGGATAGTCTGATTCTTTTGTTGGATGCTCAGTGCGTCTTTCTCAGTATTGGAGACAGTTTCCGATTTATTTGGATCTCCTAGTAAACTAGGACGTTTTTCTTTTTGATCCGCTTGCAAGACCAAACCTGGGAAATTAGGTTTCGACTGCAACTGCGCTATTGGTTCATGTTGCTGATTTATACGAATGTCACTGTCGATTGGGTCATCATCAGCAAATTGCATGTCTTGTATTTTGGTATTCGTTGCCTGTCCTTGTACATCAAGTTGTCTCCCAGGCACAGCATGTCCACCACGTACATCTTGCCCCATTGCTCCCCTTGGAATACTCTGTTCACCACGTCCTCTTCCCATTTGGTGACTTTGCTCTCCACGGCCTCTTCCTATTTGGACTTGCTCTCCACGACCTCTTCCCATTTGGACTTGCTCTCCACGTCCTCTTCCCATTTGGACTTGCTCTCCACGTCCTCTTCCCATTTGGACTTGCTCTCCGCGTCCTCTTCCCATTTGGACTTGCTCTCCGCGTCCTCTTCCCATTTGTAAACTTAGCTCTCCACGTCCTCTTCCCATTTGTAAACTTAGCTCTCCACGTCCTCTGCCCATTTGTAAACTTTGCTCTCCGCGTCCTCTTCGTATTAGTAAACTCTGCTCTCCACGTCCTCTTCCTGATAGGATTCTTTGCATGTCAGTTTCAGGCTCATGTTCAATATCCTCGTCTTCAGATCCCTCATCTCTTCTAAAAGTGAAATTGGCGGATCCTCCGCCTCTTCCCCGTCCAAAGCCACGTTCTCCCAGACCTACACCCCTTCCTCTTCCAGAACTAGTATCCCCAGATCTCAAGTTTCTGCCAAAGCCTAATTCTCCAAGCTCTTCATCTCTTCTCAAAATCTGTTGTCCAATTCCTCTACCTCTTCCGAAGCCACGGTCTCCCAGTCTGGCAGCAATTGGACTGTCTTGATCATCGTCAACTTCACTTTCCCCAAAGCCAAGATGTCCAGGCATTCCTCTACCTCTTCCAAAGCCACGACCTCCAAATCTTGCGGCAAAAGCATTGTCTAGCTCATTGTCGCCTCCAACTTTTTCAAGTCCTAGCAGCCCAATCCCTCCTCTGCCCCTTCCTAAAGCACGCCCTCCAAATCTTGAGAGAAATGCCTCGCCTTGGTCACCATCACCTCCACCAAAACAGCGATTTCCAAATCTTGCAGCAAGTAAGTCGTCTTCATCCTCATCACGTCCACCTCTGGTAAAATCACGTTCTCCAAGTCTTGCACCAGCAGGAACAAGTATTTCATCATCTTCCGCAAATCTTCCAAAACGTTGCTCCCAAGGATCGTCACCTCTTATCAAACCAGCCTCACCACGCCCTCTACCCCTTAATAAACTTTGCTCCCCATGTCCTCTTCCCCTCTGGTAGCTTTCGTCCCCACCCAGTCCCCCACCTCTTGGGACACCTTGCATGCCCCTACCTCTGCCTCTGGATAAAGCCTCTTCGAAAGCAATGCCACCACCTCTAGGAAATCTTTGTTCCCCACGTCCTCTTCCCCTTAAGGAAATTAGCTCCCCAGTACCTCTACCTCTCCCAAAACCACGTATATCAGGACGTGTGGTATCTAGATCGTCTACTTCTTCTTGATACTCGTCATCTGTGAGACTTTCAATAGGCTGCTCCCATGGTCCAAGGTCGTTCAACAAACTTGGCTCTCGACGACCTCTGCCCCTTAAAAAACCTGGATCAGTTAGTAGTCCGGCTCCTCTTGAAAATCCTTGCTCCCCACGTCCTCTTCCTCTTAGGAAGACCTGCTCTCCTCGTCCTCTACCACCTTGAAACAATTCTTCTTCAAATCCTCCCCCTCTTGAGAAACCTTGCTCCCCACGACCTCTTCCCCTTTGCAAGACATGCTCACCACGTCCTCTACTTTCTTGAAGCACTCCACCTCTTGGGAAACTTTGCTCGCCACGCCCTCTACCTCTTAGTAAACCTAGCTCTCTAGGTCCACCTCTTGAGAAGCCGCGTTCCTCTCGTCCTCTTCCCCGCATTAAACGTTGCAAACCGAGTCCAACACCTCTTTGGAAGTCCACATTTTCAGTATCCTCCAAGTCCTCTTGTTGACTTCCTGTATCTGGAATGTTACTCTGGTGAAGATAACTATCATCACCTAAGTCTTTGTCTTGGGACTGATCATCATATGCATCGAAATTGTCTTCTACATCGTCCTGCTCTCTACCCATGAATCCAATGTTGCGGTTTGGAAACTGATGCAACAATCCTGGGCGGCTTCCAAGACGATTAAACTGAGGGCCTCCACGGTTACCTTCGTTGAAGGGTAGTTGTTCGTGTACACCAGGGTTATCGTATCCTCCGCGAAGTTGCCTACCAGCTTGACCAAAACCAACGCCTCTCCTCTGAAGTCTGGGATTGAACAGAGGAGAATTCATTGCTCGCAAAGATTCATTAGAAACTCCTCCCCATGAATCTTCATCACACTCAAATGACAGTCTATCTTGTGGGTTTAAACTTTCCATAAGAGGTCTTGGTCCTCCAAACTCTTGTCTTCCACGAATTGCACCTTGCAATCCCATCATTAGACCACGCTGTCCTCCTCGCGGCACACCACGAGAGCGTCCCAAGTGGTCAGGGAAATTATCTTGGGAAGGTTCGTCTCTGTCAAACTGGTAACCCTCATCAAAGAAAGGTCTCTGTGGAAGCTTCATTCTCTGGTCAAATCGGTCTTTCAAAGTCTCTGTCGACTCTTCTTCCACATACTTCTCGTAACTGTCTTGTTCAGCCTCCCCAGGACGTCCTACGAAGCCTTCGCTTTCTGAACACATCTCGCTACGAGACTGAGATTGTGGTTGCTTCTGCGTCTGCTGTAGTTGCTGCTGCTGTGATTGCTGTTGCAGTGGTGGTTCACTCTGGCGAGGAAATCTGCCAGGAGGAATTACCGGAGTGACTTCCATAAGAGGACGTGGTCCTCCTCGAGCACCTTCGATGGCAGGTGGTTCCCCACGTTGAGCAGATGTCGTGTCGACTTGGCCCAAACCTGTGTTCCTCTGGCCTATCTGCGTAGGTTCTTCGGACTCTTTCATCGACTGTACCTGTTCGCTAGTGTTGAGGATGGCACGCTTGTTGATTTGACTCAAGTTTCGATATTCGTTTGAGCCTGCGACAAAAAACCTTCATCACCTTTCAGCAATTTCTGATCATCTAAGCTTCAACAACATTATGACACTGAATAACGCAATTAAGTATATCTGGAACACGATTAGCACCATTGTTGGCGATCAACTGCACCACATTGAGCAACAAGATGTTCTGGACACGCATACTGCATTTGATCTCAGAAACATTAAAAGTATCCTCACTCTAATTGGAATTGAATAATATGCGATTTTATACTTGGCCAATGAGCCGTTAATAAAAATACACATGCAAATTATTTCTTGCTTCATGGTTGCCAACAACCTTGAACATTGACACAATTGGTGCAAATAAAACCATCATATCGTAGATTCATTCTGGATTATTTTATACCTCAATCTTTTTAGTCTCAAATACAATTTTCAGACCCCAATAACAACATGTAATCGCGTTTTATGTAAGCTGAAAAAGTTTGTATTGGAGGGATATTTTATAAAATGTATGTACGCGTTACATTACTTTCTTATTTTTGCATTAGATTTCTAAATTCCTCTTCAGCAGCGTGGTCAAGCTACTGATATCAGTAAAGTATTGTTCACTAAAGCAATTGAATGTCATATTTGAAATGACGCCACCAACGAAGGAAACAACGTTGGCCTATTCTATTGCTTTATTGAACCAGACTTTAGTGCATCGTTCAACACTTGTAGGTATTACATTAGATTAGGTCAAGAGTGATTAGGTTTAGTGTAAAGTGTGTTTTCAGTTTTTTCAGAAGTGCTACACATACTATGTTTTGTCAAGGGTTTTGTAAATGACTGTCATCTTAAATTTACAAACAAGAACTTGGATCCAGCATGAATTTGAACGATTTCCTCAATAGGCACTGAAACATATGCCAAGAAAACGCCACTGGAGCCATCTTATTGCTGCACAGCCAATCTTCTTTGTCTGCATGTGCTAAATTCTAGTCCGGTATATTTGCAAGGTCTATCGCCAAATTGCAGCAACTTTATGCTTCAAGTATAAACTTATAAATAACATTTTTTTTTGACAAAAAACATTCTATTTAGGCTATCCACGCGCAACAAGAACATTTGTGAGATTTGACACCAAAACTATGTTTTATCGTGGAACATGTCTTAGTTTTATTTCATGGTTACCATCACTGGACAATGCCCTGCGTGCCATCAAGGTGTTTCCTATACCACTCCGCTGTTGATGCATGCAGATTACATGGGTACCCTGTCCTACAAATTCCATTCTTCAACTTAACAGAAAGATCTCACCAGATAATCAGAGCAATACTTACTACAATTCAAAAACCATCTGATTTACATGATAATTTCTGCTAAGACTGGGAAGGCTTTCAAAAACATCATGCCCTGAAGGAGCGCACAATTTTGCAGCTTTCCTTCATCGTGAAAATTTTTGCCCATACAATTGTCTCCAGGCTGCAGAAATGATCAACAACTTCCTCAATGTCAATTTCTCTGACCAAGGCTCTGACAGATCCAATTTTCTCGAACTCTGCTGCCCATACTTTCCGCATGTTCAGAACGGATTTCATGGACAAAGTTGTACATCATGATTCCCAAAAGAAATCTGTGCACCAATAGCAGAACTTTTAGATCAGGGAAACAAACTTGTCGCAAATTATTATACCATGAGGCAAATAAGTCCTTGTTTTGTGACTGGTGATCTATGAAGCAAAAACGTTTGGTTTTAGTGTTGCATTCACCCTGTAATTGTGCATTTTACTTGACTATTGGCAGGAAAAACTTAATTATGTATATGCCTTATAGTGGACAAACTTGAACGGGAGGCAGGGGCAAATAAAACAAAACTTTATTCCCATTCAAGTTTGGTCACCCAGTTCGAAATCACCCTGTATGGTGAACAAGTTTTAGGGAAGAGCTAATATGTCGCTGCAAATTCATACACCTGGTAAACAGTAAATCATAATATTGTTATGAAGTAGCATTTGTGGTCTGTTGATAAGTTATCATGAAGAGTTTAATAACCTTTTGAGCCTGTTGGGGATTAAAGATCTCCAACTTGGATTTTTGCTAAGTTTATGGGTATATGTTGGTCATAAGCAGGTTTTATTTGTTTGGTTGTTTGCAGGAACTTCTTTGAGCCCAATTTCACCCAACTTCTCCACATCCTAGAGATCTGAAATGTTGTATACAGATCAGTCTCGCGGTACATTTTAACCTATAACAATTGTTCTTAGGTTCTGACTTCAAAATCCGATTCCATCGTTGTTCATTGCCTCTTAAATTTAATACCAAATCTTTTCCACTTGACTAATTAAAGGAGACCTGACACGGTTTTGTAAGCTATGCTAAAAATGGAACTAGAAAACACAAAATAATCAAAAATAACTATGAGTTCGTTTACAATATGTTTAAAAACGTTATTGGCGTAGATATTTATTCACAAAGTGAGTGCGG
>JAQIWR010000730.1:0-17659 GCA_034695945.1 Glomeris hexasticha
ATAGGACCCAAAGGTCATAATGTAATCCAAAAGGCCTAATGATCGTAATGTCATCCAAAGGGCATAATGATCCCAATTTAATGCAAAGGGTCCAATGGTTCTAATTTATTCCAAAGTACCCAATGGTCGTAACGTAATCGAAAATTTAAATTCAATAATTCTGGCCGCTATCACATCATTCCCACCATACACATCCTAATAGTATTCCTTATGTGTAAACAAACCAAACAGGATCATCATGGCCGCCATTGAGCAAAGTCACGCCCCCAAAATTTCCCACCAATGAGAGGCTTGTCAATCATCCAAATACCACTTTCATCTCCTGGACACAGGTATATAACTCCTTGCTCAATATTAGGAAACTAAATCATAATGCAGACTTATCATTATTTTCCACTCACAACGCGTAATGTAATTACGTGACGTCATGTACACGCGTGATGTAAATGCGTGATGTACATCACATGTCATTCCAACAAAACAGTATCCATAGCACCTTTTTTAGCAGCACAGTCCATTGTTTTTTCCCAACTGTCGGCCATCTTGAATCCACATTTCAGCGTTACGTCACGCAGCGCTGAGTTAGCCGTGTTTCCCGCTGAGGTAGCGCGTAAGAACATTATGTACTTTTAAAGACAGATGCAAGAGAGAGAGAGAGAGAGAATAGACAAACAGACAGGCTGGCAGTCAAGTCCATAGAGTTATTAACAACAGAAAAACAGGTCTCTGGGTGATGGTGATGTAGTTACATAACGCGTGATGTAAAACCTTACATCACTTCTTTGGAAACATCTCACACAGTGTTCCATCTTGTTTTCACTGTGTTCCAACTTGTTTTCAGCGTGTTTGGGTGGAACAGGGACTTTACGTTACGTGCGAAGCGGAAAGTCGGATTTACATTACGCTTACATTACCACGGTATTCCCTGATTTACAATGTCTGTAATGTAATTATATTTTTCCTGAGTAATTATACAAGTCATTGAATTCCCTGACTTTTCAATTACAACTGCATTTTAACATTACGCTACTTAATACTGTATTTTACGCAGTCTGACAAATAAAAGTAAAAAATACATTTCCTGGATTTCCATGACCATTAATTTCCAGTGAAACCTGGAATTCCATGACTGAATAGACAAACTTTATTACAATTGTTTCTACTTGACATTGTAAAATTATAATCAACAATTTAAATATCAATTGCACTCTTATATCATTAATTTCAATTTTCCAATTAATCCCAGGTTTTCCAGGTTTAATTTACAGTCAATCCTGGAATTCCATGACTGAGTAGACAAACTTTATTACAGTATTAAATATATTCACAATGATATTACCAAGTTAAAGTCAATTTTAACTGAATTTTTCACGCTTATCTCAAATTTTCCAGGTATTCCAGGTTTGCAGGATAATTTCCAATCAATCCTGGAAATCCATGACCAAGTAGACAAACTTTATTATTGTACTAAAAATATTTCCACTTGATATAAACAAATTAATAACTTTTAACGGAACCTTTTTCCGCTTATTTACAATTTTCCATGTATTCAGAGGTTTTCCAGTTTTCCAGGATTAATTTCCAGACAATCCTGGAATTCCATGACTGAGTAGACAAACTTTATTATGGTACTAAAATATTTCTACTTGGATATAAACAAAATAAAAACTTTTAACTGAACTTTATCACGCATATTTCCAATTTTCCATTTATTCCCAGGTTTAATTTCCAGTCAATCCTGGAATTCCATGACTGAACAGACAAACTTCATTATAATATCAAATATATTTATAATGATATTATCGAATTAAAGTCAATTTTAATATAACTTTTTCACGCTTATCTCCAATTTTAAATTTATTCCCAGGCTTTCCAGGATTAATTTCCAGTCAGTCCTGGAATTCCCTGACTCAGTAGACAACATTTATTACTGTATTACAATTATTTCCAATCGATATTGTCAAATTAAAATTCAAAATAATTATTAATTGAACTTTTTTATCTAAAATTCCAATTTATAAATTAATCTCAGGATTTTCATCTTTAATTACCAGTCAATCCTGGAATTCCATGACTGAGTAGACAACCTTTGTCATTGTATAAAAAATATTTATAGTGGATATTATGAAATGAAACTAGACAATAAATCATAATTGAACTTTTTCGCTCTATTTTCCAATTCTCCATTTATTCCCAGGTTTTCCAGGTTTCCCAGGTTCCTGGAAACAACGTCTACTGCATTCTTCCACTTGAGGTACAAAAACGGTCTTCTTAATAACTAAAGAAAAATAATTATACATTAAATACGGTTGTTATTCCAACGCGTTATCCGCTTTTTCAATCCGACTTTCCGCTTTTGAGGTTCGTAAACTATTTGGGTGGTTCACTGTAACCGAGGTTGACTGTATAAGGGGTGTTTGGGGGTTGTTTTTGGCATTTGGTCATTGTACGTACTGAAGTTGAACGCAAACTAAATCAAACATTCCCAGAATCCGAGTTTGATAACTGCTCATTCACCTGAGATAACCCGTACTCCTAGGAGCAAAAATAGGGGTCCTGTCTTTAAATTTAAGGGTGTTTCTTATATCCGAGGTTGGGGGAGGGTTGGGGAAAGAGGAAAGGTCACCTGGAAATCTTACTTCTTCGTACGCATCTCGCCGAGGAGTTTCATATCGAAGAGGACTTAACGATACGTATACAGATACTATGGCAAGATCAATGTGTAAATATATTCAATTAAAGTAAATTCCAGAGAAATTGATTTGGGGGCGGGGCTTATAAGAAAAAAGGGGGGCAATATGGCTGAAGTACTTGCGGCAAGTACCGTGTCCCTGTGCAAATGGTCACCACAGACTGGTCAACTCTATTTTGTGCAAAATTCTCATTGAAATTTAGCAATTCAGTCAGAAAATAGGCTAAAATACTGAATACCGATACGTATCGTCATGCATCGATACACAAAAACCCGTACAGGAGTACCGAAACGTATTGGGAGAATTTATATTGCAGTATGGTTTGTAAGTAGTTTCTGGAATGTATCGATACACGTTCAATTTTGATTCGAATTTAAAAGAACAAGATGTGATTTGGTTTTCGATACATGTATCGATACAGATTTAGAAGTAATCGATACGTATTTATACTAAATTAGCAGTTGAAGTACGTATAGATACGAATTGGGAAGGAGAACTAAGTATTATAACACAAATAACAATCAACGATACGCAACGATACAGAAATAAAGGAAACAATACGCGCCAACACAAGGTTTAAAGCAAACGATACGTACCGATACAAAGTTAAAAGAAACAATATAGCAAATTTAGATGTTACGATACGTATTGATAGGGATTTAAAGACAACGATACATAACGGTTATGCACAGAAAACAATTTAAAGTTATCTGTTATGTATCGATACAAATTTATGCCTGTATCGATGCCATTTTGAAGGTATACGTTGAGGTATTTCGATACAACACCACCTATCAAAGCTCATTTCAGGGTAAATAATCTGTATCGATTAGGTTTTGGTTAACGTTTATGCAAACTTGGCTGTTTGAGGTAGATATTAATCGATAAATATATGTATCGATGTGTATCGAAACCAAAAAGGTATGTATCGTTGCCGTTTTAAATGTATCGTAAGTTAGAACATAGATGCATCTTAAAAGTCAGGGGGTTCTTGATGTATCGATGCGTATCGAAACCAAAAAGGTATGTATCGTTGCCTTTAATACTGTATCGTAAGTTGGGTCTGTACGTATCGATGTGTATCGTTACGTCTTGAATGAATTTGGCTAGGGTACGCTGTGCCCCAAAGGTTTGGCTTAGGGTTTGACCAGTAGGTTAAGTGACCAAGCGCGCAGTTAAGGGTTCGGGCTGTGGGAGGATCTTACTGAAACCAGGCTAACAAACCGATAAGCCTCATTCGTTGAGATCGGAGGAGGATAAAACATAGTTTGAGGACGCGTTGCCCCTCCCCGGAGGTGACTACGAAGATGAAGACAACCCCGCCAGGTTGAATCCACATCACAACTCCCTCTTGGGCACCATCAGCGGGCTAGCCCTTCCACTTGCCGCCACCACCGTGGCCTGGGCCGCTGTCCCGGCAGACGACGCACTGACCACTGGCGCTCCGCCACTGACCGCTGCTGCGGCCGCTACAGCGGCTGCCGCTGCAATGGCGGCCCCGTTGCCGCTGCCCGATTGCTGCCGTCCAAACAAGCAGTCCAGTAAGATGCTGGTACGGACATTGTACTTGATGGCTGCGATCTCAGCCGTCATCCGGCCACTGCGCACCGCTTCGACGGCCTTCATTAGTATGACGTAGTAGTGGAGTGTCGCTTTGGGAATGTCGAACTTGCGGGCTGCTAGTGCGTACGTAAGCCGCCCGCTGTGCACCGCCTCCAGGGCCTGTACCATGTCCTCCTCTGTCCACGTTGGCTTGTGCATCTGGCTCTGGCGGCTTGACTGACACAAGCGGCGGATATCTGTAACAAGCCCAAAAACAATCATGTTATAAAGTCCATCCCGTTTTTCGTCGTATTAGACAAAGACCTCTGTAAGCCAGCCCCATTAAATGTTGTCGTAAATGATGACCGCCCGACCCGTTATTCGTCGTCTTAGACGATGACCACCTTAGTTACCAGTTATTTGTCGTCTTAGACGATGACCGCCTTACCCGTTATTCGTCGTCTTAGACGATGACCGCCCGACCCGTTATTCGCCGTCTTAGACGATGACCGCCCGACCCGTTATTCGTCTTCTTATACGATGAGCGCCTTACCCGTTATTCGCCGTCTTAGACGATAACCGCCAGACCCGCTATTCGTCATCTTAGACGATGACGCCTTACCCGTTATTCGTCGTCTTAGACGATAACCGCCCGACCCGTTATTCGTCTTCTTAGACGATGAGCGCCTTACCCGTTATTCGCCGTCTTAGACGATGACCGCCCGACCCGTTATTTGTCGTCTTAGACGATAACCGCCAGACCCGCTATTCGTCGTCTTAGACGATGACCGCCTTACCCGTTATTCGTCGTCTTAGACGATGACGGCCCGACCCGTTATTCGTCGTCTTAGATGATGACCGCCTTACCCGGTATTCGGCGTATTAGACGATGACCGCCTTAAACGTTATTCGTCATCTTAGAAAACTACCTCTTGAAACCCATCCCATCATTAGTTACGTTAGACGAGGTCCTTTCGAAGCCCATCCTGTTATTCATCGTCTTAGACAAAGACCTTTTAGAAACCCGTCCAGCTATTTGTCGTCTTACACAATGATCTCAGCCCATGTGACAGATTCCTCCCATTTAACCAACCGCCCTTTGCTGACTTAACGCAACACAGTGGTCCTCATACTGCCAACCCCAGCGTAATATTACAGCAGTCTAAACACCTTTCCATTAATCTCACGGCGGCATACGGTTTATTTTTTGAAGAATTCTATATATATATAAAACAGCGGTTGTGAAGCGAAAACAGACCTTTCGTTGTGTTCAGTGGTCGCAGAACAATAACCAAACAAACTGATACGTTTATCCTCGTGTTAGTTGGCTTACATTACCATGTTAAACTCTAAACAACAAGACAATAAACTCAGATCAACCGGGAACAATCAGATCTAACGGACTAGCTCACGTACAGAATGCGGTAAAAACTTCACGTTAGCACTGAACATATAAACACGTCTTTGCCTTTTGATGCGCTTCCAGCAAAGTTCATTTCACCGTCACTGCCAAACCACTGAATTGTCCTGCGAAGCGTTTGGCAATGTAACACAAAGTGAAGCAGTTGTGACAGATGGAACACTTCGAATAGAATAATCGAATCTAATTCGACACGGGCAAAGATTGATAATCATAGAGATCCACTCGGAGATTTCACTTCTTAAAAACTTGGTCCCGGCGATCACCGCCAATTATATACGAGAAAAAGCAATATACTATAGGTTTACATACAGGCACAGATACCTGAATGAGCTGAAATTATTTCACAGTCTTTGATACGTGGTGCATTGTATTTGGCGCACGCGTTGACGCAAGACAATGTGAATCGCGTTAACTCATCTCTTGTTAGTTCTAGAAAGTTCTACAAGGACACAGTTTTAAGAAACTGTGCAGTTTGTTAAGACTATAAAGTAGAACCTCAGTTATAAAAATTGAATAGGAGTGGAAAATCCGTAAGCTTATCCAAAAAGTATTAGCTGCAGTTTATTTTAAAACGCTATGCTGTTTTATTGTCAAATGTTAATTAACAAAACATTTAACATGCATTTTACACTATTTTTAAGAATAATACTATAATTTTAGAGTGTTTCTTGGCACTAAGAAAAATTACGGCGATGCTACGGTCCTAGTTTGAACTGTCAAACTTTTATCAAGCAGCTATAGGTCACTTAACAGATGTGAAGAGCAATTTATAGTAAAGGGAACACATTTTTAGTGTCATCAGAAATCGAACAACTGACACTGCAACGGATTTGGGTTTTAAAATAACAAGCGGCTAATACTTTCCGGACAGTGTACGTATATTAAAGGAGAACTGACAGGGCGTGGCCAATTAACTGTTGTCTCCCATTTTGGCGAATCGTGGATGTCCAAAGGTGGCAAGTCTCCGTTTTTACCGAATAGCAAGGTGGGTCACAGTCCACTTTTACCGCCCTGTCAGTTCACCTTTAATACGCGTAGAACTTACGTAGAACGCAATCCGAAATGGAGGTGCTGCCTATATCAACGCTGGTCGTGTCTTCGGGACAAGGTACGCACGCGATGCTCTTCGTCTTCGAGCGGTAGAATCCCTTCCGGCAAGGTTCGCAATTTCCAGACAGGCCAATCTCCTCACCTGAACTGCAATCCTCTGCGAGAGAATTTTGGTGTAGTGAAATAAGAATTACACGTTGCAATCGTACGAGGTGGTATGTGACCTACCACGGCACTCCTTTATCGAGACGGCTTCAGCAGTCCTAGTGGTGAGGCCGAAGTTGCACGGCAAACAGCTGAACTTGCCTTCGTCGGGTTGATAGAAACCGTGACCGCAAGAGCGACACAGACCGGCAACTTCGTCGTAGTATTTCCCAGGGCCGCATCTTTCTACAGATTCAAATTTACAAATTGGTTAAAAGTGTATCCGAATGTGGTGTTCAGTGCCGACCAATTGCTCACCTTTACACGAGTCGGCGGATCTGGCTCCGAGAACCGATGTGGATCCCGGTTTGCCGGCGATGGACGGACACGTCTTGCATTTCGTTTGCGCGTAATCGTTCTGATACGAACCCAGATCGCACAACACGCACGATTTAGTGGTAGAATCGTAGTAAGTGCCGGGTGCGCAGTCAACTAAAGTTTTCAAGGAAACATGTATCAGTTAGTATGTTTTCAATCTTATAGAATTATGATTCAGGATTGGAGCAAGTTAAATTTTTTTCACTAAAACTCGATTATCTCGGTCCCCTGAAGAGATAGAGCAATTCCGAGGGCAGATCTCTTATGGAAAAGTGATATCAAATTTATATCAAGCTAGATCTGGGCTCCCAGAACAAGCCCAGATTTAGTTCATGTCAAAAATTGGGTTCCATGAATTAGATATGGTCCAGGTTTGGAAATTAATACAGTTATTTCTGGATTAGATGTGGTTTTGATCTGGTGTTGTATAGAATCGGATATTCGATATCAGATCTGACTACATTATATGCAAAATGAGATCTCAAATCAACATCCAGATATGGTCAGATAACAGATCCGAGGATATCATATCTGGCTCCTGAACTGGTATTTAAAATCAGATCTTCCCCAGAATCACTTTTCCATAAGGGCGTAACTTTTTTAACAATTTTTAAAAAAAGTTTTGTTTGCGCCAATCGTTTTATTGGCATAAATTCTATTCAATTACACACTTTTCGGGGTATGTTACAAAACCTTGTCATTTCACCTTTAGTCTTGTGCATGAACGTAATAATGTAACAGTAGCAACTCTATAATTCGTTAAGTGCAATATTTTGTGAAGTGAGAATATATGGAAGCAAGTTGGTCTATGTAAGTATACATTATTTTGATGGGGTTTTGGGCAAGCTGGTTACACGCAACTTTCGTGCAAATACATAAAAAGCATGTGGTGTATGTTTGATGTGGGCAATGCTAACGTGGCTTGCGTGCATCCTGCATTAACTTACAATTGTGCACGTCATGCAGCAATTAGTATCTCCTATAAACGATACGTCACTCTGAATTATGTAGACAAGAGTAGAACGAATACGAGTAAAAACATCACAGTGTTTTACGTACATCGTAAATACTGTAAGTGCAAAAAAGTCGACTTATATTGCACTCATACTTCAGAATATGCAGGCTTTTCAGCTGAAATTATATTCAATTTGCAGCTTATCTTTTAACATGATTGGCACTAATGAAAAGTGGAGTTATATAAACCCCTATTTCCAACCAATGAGCTATAATGTTCCAACATTCCAGTTTGAAAGTTTGGAAAAATTAAGGACACAAATATCACTGAAAATGTAAGAATTACAAATGTTTAATGAAATTTGTATAATATTTTATGTAACTTATAATATTTGAAGAAACATTTATAATATCTTAAGAAACATTTATAATATTTTAAGAAACGTTTATAAGATTTTATGCAACTTTAATAATATTTTACGAAACTTGTATAATATTCTATGAAACTTTTATAATATTTTATGGATAATTTCTATTAAACTTTTAAAATTGAATGGAATGTAAGTAGTTGGAAATCATCACACCGTATGGTAACAATTTAAAACATCAAATCATACGACTTGTGCATGACATTTAAAAGTAAGTGCCCATAAAATATTCGTTTTCAAAATCCACTTTTACAGTCAGAGTAATATCAGGTATCACATCTTTCATTTTACAGCATAGGCCTGCATGAAATCTCAGTTGCACATATCGAATAAATCTTACAGTAATATAATTTAATATCCTACTAAAACGATTGTGAACAATACCAACACTAACCTTATTTCAAGTGTCATGAAAAGAAAGTTTTCCTCCTTCATTGATCGAAAAGTAAATCAAATAGCAAATAACCCATACCACAATGTTAGAGAAATTACTAAAAATCAGAGCGCATGTTTTCACGTCAAGGAAAATCATGTTCAAGAAAGATGGAGGCTTTTCATTGAATCAGACACAAACACACACAAAAATCAGACATAAACGGATTGTGTTTTAAGCTCATTAAACGCCTGGAAATAAAGCCACCACATGATATAGGTATACATTGATTTTGCAGAAGAGTTGGCTAATATACTGCAATTAATTTTTATATAAGCAACCATAAAAAATAACCCTAGTACAAAATTTCTGCATAAGTCTGCAGGAAAGCCTTTCAATTTCCTGCAATTAATTGGAAATTTTCCTACATAATTGGGGGCAGATGTCTGCAAGGAATATAGTGAAAACAAATGTTATTTAGCATGGAAATCTACAGACCAAATTTTTCTTTGCAGACTTTTGCCCAATTTCTAAAATCTTTGTGGGAGAAGTACAAAATTTCCTTCATGAATTTCAGGGGTTTTCCTGTAAAATTGGGGCAAAAGTCGAGGAAATTTTATGAAAATTATTATTTAACATGGAAATCTGCAAGGAAATATATAATCTTAACATTTCCTGCAGGTCTTAAGCCCGAATTCTGCAGAAAATCCTTTCAATGTCCTGCAGGATGCCTGCATTATTTATTGTATTGGGAAAGGTGTTGATTTCAGAAAACTAAACAGAAAGAAGTGTCATTGTTGAACGAAAAAAGTAATTTCAGTAATAAGAACAGTAAATTGTACACAGTCAAAAATGTAATGTACTAAACTGCGTTTCATTAGAAGCAACGAGGAAGTCGACTGCATTACAGAACGGGTTTTCATGAGATACATGCGCGGCGGCGTCACTTTGTGGTGACGTCACGGTGACAGTTTGTGGTGCAGCCAATCGCCAAACAGTGACGTCACTGGGACGTCACTGGGACGTCCTTATGGCACATTGATAGCCTAATTGATACACACTCAACGGCGTTGTGCAAAACTCGTTAACGGTTATTTTGAAAAACATCGGTGAACATAAAAGAACCGCAGTGTGCCAATACCCATTTCTAATTAGTTTTGGTTTGGTTATGTTAATTAGGTTAGGCTTGGTAACTTATTGTGTCGTAAATCCCGCAACAAGTGCGCTATAAGTTGCCCAGACTAACCTAATTAACATAACCGAACCAAAGCTAGTTAGAAATATGTTTTGGCACGCTGCGGTTCTTTTATGTTCACGCATGTTTATCTCAAAAACCGTTACTTAACACAGAAAACGCGTTTTTCCGTGTTTGCTTAGCCATACACCCCGCTTAGCCATACGCACTGTAACATATGTAGTTGAATTTCATTGTTGTCAAGTAACAAGAATAAATAATTGATTTTGCTAACTTGTCTGGTATATATCATGTAACGAAACAGTGAACTGGATATTTCTTTCTCAATAATGAGGTTTTCAATTTGTGGACTTAAGCATAAGGGATTGTTATTCAAATGTCAAGCAGAGAGGAAAGGAAAATCGTCAACAGGTAATTGAATATGTTACATGGGGTGGAAAACTAATCAAATTCTTTGAACTGGTAACATTTGAGGAAAGGATTTCGAGATCTATGTACATGCATTGGAGAAGGGATGTTATCGTGATTTGCGAATAAAAGCAAAGCCTGTTCGCCGAATTGCAATTTAGCAATTTATTTAGTTATAGGTGGTAGCCCCTACTATATACTGCAAATGCCACAAATCGATAAACAACTTGTGAATTATTTGCGATTTATCGACATGGCAATTGCATTTCCCAGTTTCTCTGTACCACAAATCGTCATTGATCTCGTTATCCTATACTACACACCGTGTATAAACCCTATCAATTATTTACTATTTATATGCAGCCGTCCATTTGCCAGTCTTCTTCAGTAAAACACGTGCAAATCGAGAAACAAATTAAACATTTATTAAACATTTGTTCGCACAACAAAAATGTAGGCTTAATTTTTATGTGTATAACTAGCCCTACATCTCACTATACTACTGTGAGATAATATTAATTTTTCTTTAAAAACTGCGTTTCATATTCGGGCAGCTTGGTTAATTACCTACTACAAAATGCAGTTAGTTTTTTAAAATGTCATTTCACATAAGCAAATAAATGCAGCACAAGCAGCAAGAAAAATAAATTGTTACTTCAAACAGCACTGAAAAATAATATCGATTTTAAATAATTTTACCTTTAAAATTGGCAAAATCGAAGCAGTTTTGGCAATGTGCTCAAAATCCCAAATAAAACGACGACTTCAACGTGGATTATTATTAAAATCAACATAATCACATTTTCATGCAGATTTAATTATGGAACTTTGTTTAAATATTAAAACTAACACGATGATATTTAAGAACCACATTGAAATACGCGTATCTGTTACTAACTACATATTGGATCATATTAGAATCTTTAATTATTAGTTTATTTGCAATTTATTTGTTATTGTATTTATTAGAAATTGAAGGGGGAAAATGTGGATGTTGGTTGAGCCAAATAATACAACGTTTCTCGATGGACGACGTACTTATATTCTTGTTTGAAAAACAATTTTCAGCCTGGCGATCGATTTCAGTTGTCAAGGATTTCAGGAAAGTGTAATATATCCACGTTGAAAGACAAAAGCAGCTTGTATTGGGGGCTCATTCGCGTCAAATTAAATTTCGCTATAACGACAAACGCCATTGTCTGGATTTTAATAAAGGCACAAAGTACCAGCACAATCCACCATCTTGTTATCGTAATTTGACTAGACTGCATTGTGCAGAACACAATGAGCACAAGCCAAAATATAGTGCCAAACCCCTAACAAGACATCTAAAGAATGCAACTGGAATTTCTCAAACTTAAACCAGATTTTTTTTCTTAAATGTTAATATATTGCATCTCTTCTGTCATTCCCCTTCTCTTCCATAATTCCACATTTCATCATGGATTCATAAAATTTGGGCTGTAGTATTACTAACTTCTTTAGTGAAATGCGAGCAAATTTTCAAATTACAATTGCTATACAACATGCGCCAAATACTTATAAATTATATTTCGAAATATAAGTTCTTTATTTTCCCTAACAGAAATTTTTGTATGCAGCAGGCATATGCTGCAGTCTTTCCTAAAGCTGTGCATGTTTCACCTGCAGCCTTAAGGTTCAGCATCAAAAAATGTGGCCCCCTGGTGGCCAAACTCCGTTAGCAGAAACGCCCTTGTGGTGTCCAGCACATTTTTATTTTTTCCAGGAAATCTAAAAAAGGAATACTGGAAATCGTTCAATCATGAGTTGCAGAATGCATTTTTACATGTTACAAATAAATTTGAGCATTGTTATTAAATTGTACTATTTTTGCGGTGCTTCCAAACATCATTTTATTCTTTTCATGTACTTTTCGGAGCACCGCAAAAACAGTACAATTTAACTACAACGCTCAAATTTATTTGTAAAATGTAAAAATGTATTTTGCAACTCACGATTCAACGATTTCCAGTATTCCATAATTAGTTTTCCTGAAAAAAAATTAAAAATATGCTGGACTCTACCACGGCGCTTCTGCTAGCAGCGTTTGGTCACCAGGGGGCCAAATTTTTTTGATGCTCCACCTTAATTTACAATAAAAGACAAGCAATATTGACAAAACGTTTCACTTATAATTTGAACATATTAATGAAGTATTTTATCAATTTGATAAAATAAATTTATTTTTAACTGACAAACTCTACTACAGTGAAACCTGTCTATATTGAACGCCTACGGGACTGGTGAAAAGTGCTCAATGTAGAGAGGCATGCAGTTTCTTACGACTAACATTTGGGACTGCTAAAAATCGTTCAATATAGACAAGTGTTCAGTTTATCAAGGCTTTCAATATGACAGGTCTCACTGTATTTAGCTTTATTTTATGTTATATAATGCAAAGAATGATGATGTAGACCAACTGTCATTCATTTTCTGCCAAGTATTTTTGATGGAAAACATTTGCTGTTTCAGTACAATACAGTCTTTTCTAGGTCACAGAAATCATTTGTGAACATTTAAAGATTCTCAATAATGATATAGTTTTTATAAGTTCCATATGTTATATATACTGTAGGCTATTTTTGAACATTTATTTAACTTTGTATTGTTTGCTGTTATGTAACTAGGCTTTTTACAAAATAAGGAGTGGAAAAAATTCCATTTCCAGCTTCACACAAAAGTTCGAGTTCAATGTTTCAATGGCAGTTTGAAGGTACAAACATCAAAGGGTATATAATCATATCAACAAAATACTATATAAACCTGATGTTGACAAACTGTGAGAAAAGTTATGTAAAATGTACTTCTTTTCAATGTAATATTCCTGATGCAAACAGGTAAATAACGGCATGGCAAGCCCATTGGCCAACACAAAAAAATGGCAATCATTTGAACATGTGCAAACCAGTCTACAAACTAAAACACCTGCAATGTTTTTCAGTGGATTTTAACGAGCCATGTGGTGAATGAACATGGCATGGGAACTCATAATCTCGTGTCAAGGGCGTGTGAGTGAGAGTTTAAAAATGTGCAATTTGCAAAATCAGGTTTTCCATGACCTAAGCTTCCATTTTTATTTTTTTTTTATCTGCCAATATTAATAAATCCAGCCATTCAAAGCTTCAGTGAAACCGTTGTAGCATATTAAACAGACTAGTTGTAAACGATTCAGACATCGCCTTTGTTTTTTACACTTGAATTTGTCATTTTATTGGTTCGCAGCTAAAGACGTCACTAATACTAAAAAATTGTCTATACTGAAAACAGATTCAAAGTTGCACTACTGGGGGAAGTGGAAGGGGGATGAAGAAACGTTTGGCCAATGTGGAAGAAGTTATGACACGTTTGGGCGTGGCTAGCAGTGACCAGGAATGCCCTACACCATCATACCCACCCCCTGATTGGTCAGAGTCACTCAGAATGCCCCCATTCACATTCCCCCAGTGGTGCAACTTTGAACGTGTTTTCAGTATATGCAATTTTTAGTAACATAAGCTTTTCTTCAAGTTCTTAAGCTGTTTAACGGTATACATGAGGATCTTGGGATTTACTACACGATTAGAGCACTTAATGTAAAAAAAGAAAATGACTCCGTGACCCGGATGTTCGTAATGTTATATATAGCGACAATAATTTGTGGGTTTAAATAGTCATGCAACTTTGGGAAATAATAAAATGTAACGGCTTCTTCTAGCTTAGAGTGTAGTTTTTCTACTTACAAAAAACTTTGTATGTACAAATCACATATTGTAAATTCTAAAGTAAAAACTTCACTGGAAATTTATTTCCCAAAATATATGCCGAAACATAATATGCCAATTATTATTACAATTTGCAACAGGTAATTCATATATACAGCAGGTAATAAACCTTGGCAAAATAGATATATATGAACAGAGAACAATGTCTAATTTTGAAAATCTGCCACACCTGTTAAACTGCATGTTGGCAAGGAAGGAAGATGAAAGAGAGAAAGAAGACATAAATTTGAAAAACAATTACTTTTGCTGGCCTTGCTCAGTTCCTCCTCATCAGACGCCATATTGTAATTAGCCAGCTGAAGAAGGGCATTTAGCACGTTTCAAGTTCATGAAAACAGATGCACCTCTTCCTCACAATCTACTCTTCCCATTATTTATGACAGTGTTTTTAAACCCTTCCTACTATTATTACACACTCATGAAAACTTTCACTGAATTTCGCACAAAAAACTTATATATATATTTATCTTGTCCCAACATAAGTACAGGTTCTTATCAACTCTTACTTAAAGGTGAACTGACACGGTTTTGTAAGGTACCCTGAAACTTAAACTACCTGAAGAAAAGTCACAAAGAAAGCAAGTGGTGCAACAAAATGTCTGTGAAAATTAGTAAAAAAAAGTTTTTACATGTCAAAGTTTGCCCGTATGAGCGTTTAGACGTCCTTACTCGATGGCCCCTATCCAGAAAGCCAGGGGATCATCAATTATAAGGGCCTCGATAAATCTGTGGTCAAACTTTGACATCTAATACCTTTTTTTTACTAATTTCCACAGACATTTTGTTGCACCACTTGCTTTCTTCATGACTTTTCTTCAAGCAGTTTGAGTTTCAGGGTACCTTACAAAACCGTGTCAGTTCACCTTTAATTCTTACATAATTTAATTTTAATAAGTAACATATTATTGCAAAAGCAAAATCAATTACTATAAGTGGACAATATACGAATTATTAGTCACAGAAATGAAATTACTTTTGCTCGTTTTGCTGATGCTAATATAGTAGGCCTACATTGATTTTTTTACAGTCAACTCCTGTGAGTTACTAATTAGGTTGACTGCAACGGAAGTTGCTGTTAAGTGCACAGTCAACTTTACAAGCAATAAAGAACAATTAGACTAATGAAGTAACTGCAAAGAGGGCTATATTCATCATTTCCCACATTTATTATATTTATTTTATTTATTATATTTCATAAGTTGGCTGTAAAAAAAAAACATTATGCTGTTACGGCTATAGTAGGGCCACTGAGAGAAAGAACTCGTAGCCCCGCCTTCATTCGGGTGAAAAATGGGCTAGGTCCAAATAAAGGGGTGGTAGAGTTTGTAGTCTTCCCCTGTTGAACGAACTATAAACACCCATGCACCCCTTTATTTGGACCTAGTCCATTTTTGCGCACTAATTAGGGAGGAGCTACGAGTTCATTCTCTTGTTAACCATACTATATAGTTTCATGGAAGTGAAAGTAGCCTGTAATAAGGAAGTTGCATCCAGAAATTTGAGTTGCATGGAAAAATTGCAAAATATTGCGGACATCTGGATGGAAAGTTTATCAAAACGAAATTCAGTTTATATTTACAGTGCATATTGGAGATTATGTTTACTGAAGTCCCGTTTTTCGGGTTTCGTTATGTTGAGATTTGGATTTTATCCAGCTGGCAGTTGTCCTAAGTTAACGATTAACGCACCGACACATCAACCAAAATGGCAACTCCTCTTGCAGACTAACACAAAAACAAAAAATCATGAAAACAAAATTTTCCAGGACCTCACAGAGGGTCATGCAAGGACCATATGGGCAACGATTTTTCGACCACCATTCACTTAATTCACTCAGCAATTTGCATGTTATCCAGATGTACTGCATTGCAACTTGCAGCCAATTTAAGTGCATTTTGTTTTATTTTTTAAATAATTATTAAAGGTGTTTTAACCGATTGAAGTTTGCGTGTTTTTGGGCCTGTGCAGAGAGGCTAGGGGGGGGGGGATTCTAGTATGGAGAGGGGCACCCACCTGTATATAACCAGTAGGCATTTAACACGTTTTGGCGCAAGTGGCATGCCATACGCACGGTCCGGATGTAAATTTTGACTGTGAGGACTTGAGGACCTATTTTGCGAATTTTTATTTTAAAAAACCAATTGGTGGAAAAAGTAGAAAAAAATTGGACATATGCAAATACACGTTGTTCATGCATAGGAATTTTTTCAGAGAAATCGGTTGCAAGAAATTTACCCTGTCAGTTCACCTTTAAGTCATATCAATTGGGCCATATGCTATACAATTGCAAAGTTATTTATGCAATAATAGATGGAGCATTTGGAAAGTGTTTAGTGTTCAGCGTTCAGTTGAGTGAATGGCTGGAACAACCTTGCACAAACATGAGTACAATTGTAGAACTACAGTGTGAATATTTTCAAACGTCTTTTCTATTTGTTTCATTTGTTCGAAACCATTTGCTAATAACTTGAACAAACACACTTTGTATAAATACAACTTAAGTGCTTCTGACATTTTTACTGCTACAGGCCTCAAATTCATGTGTTAAAGGTGAGATGACACTGTTTTGCAAGGTGTCCTGAAAATTAACCTACATGAAGAAAAACCATGTAGAAATCAATTTTTCCAATAAAATCTCTGTGGATATAAGTAAAAAATAGTTATATTAGCACTTAAAGGTGAACTGACAGGGTAAATTTCTTGCAACCGATTTCTCTGAAAAATTCCCTATGCATGAACAACGTGTATTTGCATGTGTCCAATTTTTTGCTAATTTTTCCACCGATTGTTTTTTTATTTAAAAATTTGCAAAGGTCCCCTCAATAGGTCCTCAAAAGTCTTCGCAACTGTAAAAATTTACATCCGGGACAGTGCATATGGCATGCCACTTGCACCATAACGTGCTAAATGCCTTCTGGCTATAATATACACCTTTAAAGCTTGCCAAATAGGAGGTGAGCTAGCATAGGCAGACCTCCTAACTTAATTACCCCATAGAACTTTAAATCTTTCCTTTATTTACTAATATAACAACTGTTGCTAATAATGGAGGCCACATTATTAAGTTGTTGCTCGCCCTTGAAACAAAGCAAAAAAACCGCCAATCACAGCTGAGGGAAAACATAACACTGCAAACTACTTAACGTAAGCGTGTTAAAGTGAAAGCTGTGCACGAGGTCGATTAAGGGTGAATATCGTTTCCATGACGATAAATGGTAGCGCCATCTAGCGAGCGGTATGGACATTAAAAGTAACAAACATAAAAACGTTCAAACTTTTTAAAATATTG
>JAQIWR010000731.1:0-17652 GCA_034695945.1 Glomeris hexasticha
CCCCCCCAAAACCTGGCTATGATGGAAACTGTCTATGACAGAAATTATGCATGCATTATTGGAACCTGTCTATGATGGAAACTGTCTATTAAAACCTGGAACATTTGACATTTTATGGCCATTTTACAGTATGACTTAGTATGTTTTTTAAACCTCTCTATGCTGGATATACCCTGTCTATGGTGGAAATTTTAGCTTTTGAGGTCCATCCAGTTCAGATTCCACCATAAACAGGTTTCATTCATTGTACATACATATTGATCAAAGTTTCTGTTTCTGTTTCGTCACAATGCTGTTCCATTATTAGCAACCTGTTCACTTTAGCATAGTAGCAAAGGGCTTGTGGGATGATCGTATGATGATATCGATATAATCGATGTTGCTGTTTTGTAATATGTGTAGTACTAGTATCTTAAACTGGAATCTCATTTGCAGCGAACAAACACTGGGTGGACATGTTTTCAGGGCGCCATAACCGGAAACTTGTCGGCATAGGCGACGTCATTATCATTTGTTTGGTTGTTTTTGGGTTGAAAGTAAACAAAACGAACGTCTTTTCGCTGGTAAGGCCCACACCCCCCACACCAGAAAAAAAAATTGCCCCGAAGCAAAAGCTCTTTTCAAAAAGTCCAATTTCCAGAATGCACTGGAAAAAGTGGCAATGGGGGATTGTTAGGGTTAGGGTTAGTGTTGGATGCATCTGGTACCGCTCCCACACCATGCACAGTGACTGCAGGGAGCAACAGGGCAAGGTGGCTCCCACCACCCGCAGCAAACTCCCCCAACTATGAAGCGCCAACACCTCCAACAAGCGCAAATTCTCATCAAGTAGTGTCTTTACTTCCTACTAAATTCAATTGCAGAGTCACATTGCGAATATTCAAGGCTAGGCCTCTATTTGAGACCAGCTTCTATTATCAAATTGTGGCATGTGGTCAGAATGAGAATGCTCAAATGTGAGATACATTTATTATTACAATATATATGTTGTGTATGTGAGCACACTGTAATTTCAGCGTGTAAATTGACCCGGCTTATATTGGAGACCAGGTTATATTTTTAAGTTTTCAGTACAAACCCGGCTTATATTTGGGACAGGCTAATACTCGAAACGGGCTTCGCTATTCCGGGATTTATGGGAAGTCAGGGAAGTCAGTACCGGTTCGTATATATAGTAAAAATCAGTCATAGTTGGCAGGAATAGTTCGAATAGATGAAATAGGGAAGCCTTTTTGCTTCGAAATGTATCTCTACGCTTGGTAGAATTTGCTATATGCGTTCTCGAATTCCAGAATATAGGAACTCTTTTTCTTGGTGCATTAACATTAGCGTAGAGATACATTTCGAAGCAAAAAGTCTGCCAACTATGACTGATTTTTACTTTAGGAAGAAGTCGCGTGAGACAAGTCATCGATGTGACGACTCGTCCACTACGACCTGCTTGGCCATTTGCAAAATGACCTAATATCTGTGACAGATTTACAATGTAAATAAATTCTTATACATGTATATGTTGCAGTCAATATCGGTAATCGGTCCAAGCCAGTAATCGATTATTTCCCATTGGGATTGCGTCGGTTTTAACCTAATTCCTAGCTCAACATAACTGAACCAAACCAAGTATTAGGAGTTATAGGTTAGGTTAGGTTTTTGTCGCGATTGGCCAATTCTGGAATCGGATGATAACATAATTATAATGAATAACTTGGACCGATTACCGACATTGATCGTAACATGTATACCACTCAATTGTCCAATCCGATTTTAACCAGTCGCCCATATTCAAGGAGGCAGTGTTCTCCCTCACGGCTAATTAACGAACAATGACGGCTAATTGACGAACAATGGAGCATTTAGCAAATCCTTTAATTGGAAAAGCGCACCATAGCACAGGGCGACTATTCGCTTGGAAAGTACGTAGAAGTCGGTGACACCTGGTGGCGGTCTGACGAACCTCTAAATACATTCGAAAATGGTGGCGATACCGGTCCTTGCAGCCTTGCTTGCAGGCTGTAGCGGGATGTACGTTTGTTTTTCTCAAGCAAACCACAAAAAATGATGTGGTTCCAATTTTGTATTGCCTCTTCTTCCTGTAGGCAACGATTTTTTTTGCCTCTACATGCCTACGTATTGTAAAATTTGAACGAATCCGATGCGAAAATCGGAGGCAGCCATTGTAAAAACGTAGCAGTACCACGTTTCGCAATGCTTAACTCGGTTTTTTAAATGAGTTCTCCTTTAAACTAACGTAACCAAAACTAGTTTTACATACGTTTTGACACTCTCCGATTCTTTTATGTTCTCAGAAGTTTTTCGAAAAAACCGTTATTTAACGGTGAAAACCGGCTTTGTGGCCAAACATAAAAATTGAACTTTGGGAACAAGATGGCGTCCAATTTTCAGTTGTCGCTACGCTAGCGAACTAGTAAACACAGCGCCATTATATGGACCGCGGACGTTTTGCCAATCAATAAAACAAAATGGCCGATTGCGATTCGATCTCGATGCCAGCTCCGAAAGAAAGCCGTATAAAATCAAAATCGCGACAATTTCGCAAGAAAAAACTGTCGGAAAGTGACGACGATGATGGTACGGAAGACGGGGAAAGTCTTCCGTTGGAAGTGAAGTAATATTAGCGTAAATTTTTAGCGAAATAAGCCATTTTGTCTCGAAAATAATGAATATTTTATCGTTTAGAATTCGCCTAGAAGAGACTAAAGAGCTGCAAAAATTAAGAAAACGCCCTCATGGAGTCAGGTTACTATCTAGTTATAATAGTTAGCAACTTGAATAAGTAACTAATATGAATTTTTCGGTGTTTTATTTATTATTATAGTGTTGTTGGACTTGCTCTTGGGAAGAAAGTTACACAGAGGGAAGAGTTGAATGTTTGTATTATATTGCTGTTTAATTAAATAACATACTTGCAATGTATTTCAAAACTTATTATGTTTACAGGATGATCCTTTCAAAATGAAAACGGGAGGAATGATTAACATGAAAGCCATGATAAGCGGAAAGTTGGTTGACATTTTAATTTAATTCGTAGTTATTTAATCGCCACATTTACAATTAAACAGTTTATTAAACAACAACAATAATAATAATTACAATTACAATTAAAATTCCCAGGATAACAGATGCTGATGGAGTCTCAATAGGGACCGCATTTTCCGCGGAAACAAATTGCCGCGACGAAGATGCCGACATGTATTTATTTATTTACATTCCAATTAATACTGCATAACAATATTATTATAAATTACATTTTTAAATATAAATTAAAATTATAGGATGAAATACATAGAAGAAGAGTTGGCAAAAAGGAAAGGGAAGGAGATCGAAGCCGCGCAAAGCAACGAGAAGTACAAGACCGCGTTTCTAAATTTAATCTCCCACCGAAAATCGTTAAACTGGCATCGTGGTTTATTTAATTTCCCAGGATTAAAAGCCCAGAAGATGCTTTGTACGAAGTACCAGAACATTTGAGGGTATCTTCGTCCAAAAGATCAGAAGAAATGTTGTCGAATCAAATGTTGTCGGGAATTCCCGAAGTCGATTTGGGCATCGAGTAAGATTGGGTTTTATAAATAACTGGGTTTAAATATGGTAAATATGTTTCGATTAATTATTAATATTATTAATCAGGGCGAAAATAAAGAATATCGAAGCCACTGAAGATTCGAAGCAGCGGCTTCTTCGCGAAAGGCTGAATAAGAAGGATGGGCCGTCTCAGTTCGTGCCGACGAACGTAGCGGTTAATTTCGTTCAACATACGAGATGCGAGTATTTCGGTATTTTGTGAATCGTTCCTTATTTCCAGAATAATATATTTATTTTTGGAATGATAATTGCAGTCAATATTGAAGATGATGCCCCGAAACCGAAAAGACAGCGGGAAGCAAAAGTCACGCCGGTCGTTGTGGTGGGAGACGCGGACGGCGTGACTTTCCCAAAAGATGGTAATTTATTATTAATTATAATCCCAGGTGACGTGTTATTACAGGTTTTCCACACAGAGAAATATACAATTTAGTTTGATTTATAGTTACAGTTATACATTTTCAAAATTTAATACACAAACATAAAAAATTAATAGATACTTTGAATTTTCTCGACGCGACAAAATTTAATCACGAAACAATAAATAACGAGTTTGCAAATTGGATAAACTTAGATAACATTAGAAGAACAGTTTCTTAGGTTTTACTGGCCGTTTCCATCTAAAAACATGCAAAATCATGATTGAAATTGCTTTGTCGCTAAAACGGCAGCAGAAGAACGAAACTTGCAACGCAATGTATTGCGCAGCAATATTGCCAATGGTGTTAACCCTGAAATCTTGCGCGGCGATTTCTCTCATGCAAGATAGTTGCACACCGCTGCGAGCGTAAATTTTGAGCACATATCTTCGTTAAAATACGGATAAATGGTATGTTTTGAAGTTGCGAGAACAAAAACGAAGTTGGATTGCAACTAATTTGTCCTGGAATAGTCATTTTTGACGCTATTTGCGAGAATATACGACGCAAAAGAAAATTCGAAGCGGGCGTTGTTTAAACTAGTACTAAAAGTACTACAATCGCGCGAAACTGGCAACAGCGTTGGGCAGCAAATAGGAAATTTATTTACGAAATTCCTTTATTTTCTCGTTTTTCGCGCATACGAACGAGATCTTTTTTAATTATTATATTTTGGTCAGAAATTTAGTGACAAATTCAATTATGTTTGATTGAAATAATACATGTTTTAAAGTACTTTTTAAAATATCACAATAAACAAATTCATTAATATATACGTACTGTATATAGCGAGTCTCAACTCAAGATTGCACATTTCAGCGAAAGTTAAAAAATAATATCACATGATCCCCAAGTAAAAATATGAGAAAATACACATCAGTCAACTTTATTCAGTTAGTTACATCAATTTTGCATCATGAAAAGATTTTTTTGGTTTAAATGTTTACTCGGTAAAGCAAGAAATCAATGGAAAATCGCTGCAACCTCGAGTTGAGACACACTATAACTATTTTCCTTTAGCTTTAAATGTTAATCATATTTCAAGAAGATATCTTATGGCAAAATCAATCAGAATAGTAACAATATTTAGAGTTTAAAATAAAAATTATAGGATTTTATAGGTTTTAAAGGCTATTTCAAAGAAAATAAAAGTTCAGTAATTTGAAATGTTGATTGTTATACGTGGTTAACCCGGGTTTTTTTGTGTTTAACTTTCCAGAAAAGAGAAAGACTAAACACAGGGAAGATGAAGAAAAAGCAACTGATGATTTTCATTTCGAGAAATTCCGAAAACAATTCAGACGGTATTAAGCGAATAACCATTTCACGTAAGAAACTTATGAAAGTATGTACCATTTTATTTGTGTATTAATATTAAAAATACATTTGTCAAGTGTGATATTAGTTGGTTGGTTTTTTGATTCTGTCAAACTTAAAAGTTTTAATTTCACAAGTAGATTCACTTCTTCATTTTCTGCAGGTAATCCTTGGCTATCACGATACGCTGAATCTGCTGAGTTCCTTCATAAATCTAAATAAAAGTACCAATATTACTACTACTACTACTACTAATTAAATGATTAGTATTATATTTCAATACCTGGAATATCTTTGCATCCCGCATCAACTTCTCGACGGGATATTCGCTGTTGAATCCGGCCCCGCCGAAAATCTACCCGACGTAAAACCTCACTTATTTTAATTTAATTTAATTTCCATTTTAGGAATACTACTTTAGCACAAACAATACCTGTACAGCATCGGATGCGATTTTATTGGCCATGTCACCCGCAAACGCCTTCGCGATCGACGCGTAGTAAGTGTTCTTCCGGCCCTGGTCCACTTCCCAAGCCGCCCTCATCCACGCCAGCCGGGAAAGTTCAACTCCAATCGCCATGTCGGCAAGCATGAAAGACACTGCTTGATGCTGAATTAAGGAAAGTTAAAATATTTATTGGAATTTACAGGTAGATTGGTAAATTAATGACGTAGATGGAAAAAAATACTTCGCAAATGAGTTTGCCGAAGGTTCGTCTTTCGAGTGAGTATTTAGTGGCTTCGTCTAAGGCTCTTTGTGACAATCCAGTTGCACCAGCAGCTACCTGGAGGTGCGAATATCGGTGTTTTATCATGTGCAGTAAAGTGGACGGATATTCGTAGTTACTTACGGGTGGCCGCGTCGTGTCGAACGCGCCCATCGCGATCTTGAATCCGGCACCTTCTCCCAGTAACACGTTCTGGTTGAATGTGAGAGGAAGTAATAAACATATAAATATATGGTACACTGAAACCTGTCTATGGTAGAATCTCAATGTTAGATTTTCCAGCATAGAGAATTTTTAGAAATACATTTATGATGTCAGTGGTCTAAATTTTTCGCTATGGACAGGTTCTCCAGTATAGAGAGGTTTTTAAAAACACTTATTATGCTGTCAATGATTTAAAAGTGACATTTTCCACTACAGAGAAGTTTTTTAAAAACCTTTATCATGATGTCAATGGCCCAAAAAAAGCAAAATTTTCCACCATTGACAGGTTTTCCAGCATAGAGAGGTTATTAAACAACATTTATCACATGCTGTCAATGGTCTAAAATGTTACATTTTCCACTATAGACAGGTTTTCCAGCAAAGAGAATTTTGTAAAATACATTTATGATGCTGTCAGTGGTCCACAAAAGTTACATTTTCCACCATAGACAGGTTTTCCAGCACAGAGAATTTTTTAAAATACATTTATGATGCTGTCAGTGGTGTAAAAAATCAAACTTTCCACTATAGACAGGTTTTCCAGCATAGCGAGGTTATTAAAAAACATTTATCATGCTGTCATTGGTCTAAAATGTTACATTTTCCACTATATAGTACAGGTTTTCCAGCATAGAGGTTTTTCAAAAATATTTGTCATGCTGTCAATGGTATAAAAAGTCAAATTTTCCACCATAGACAGGTTTTCCTGCACAGAGAATTTTTAAAATACATTTATGATGCTGTCAGTGGTCCACAAAAGTTACATTTTCCACCATAGACAGGTTTTCCTGCACCGAGAATTTTTTAAAATACATTTATGCTGTCAGTGGTGTAAAAAATCATTTTCCACCATAGACAGGTTTTCCAGCATAGAGAGGTTATTAAACAACATTTATCACATGCTGTCATTGGTCTAAAATGTTACATTTTCCACCATAGACAGGTTCTCCAGTATAGAGAGGTTATTAAAAAACATTTATAATGCTTTCAATGGTATAAAAAGTCAAATTTTCCACCATTATTAAATGAGACACACCTCTTTCGGTACTACGACATCTTCTAGCGTGAAGCCGCGCGTGTCCGAACACCTCTGTCCCATGTTCCATTCCTACAAAGTTGCAATTGCACATTTATATTCTTAATAAATAATTCTCAATGAATGGAAATAACATCATTAAATAACTCGTTTACTTTTCTTCCGACAGTTAAACCGGGAGTGTCCCTGTCGACTACGAAACCCGTGAAGGCTTTACTCGCGGGGGCCTTCAAGTCCGGATTGGTCCTTGCCAGTATAAAATACCAACTGGCATGACCGGCGTTGGTTATCCACATCTTAGAACCGTTTAAGACGTAGTGATCTCCTTTCTTAACGGCCGTCGTCCGCACGGCCGCAACGTCCGATCCTCCGCCGGGTTCCGTAACACCGTAAGCCTTCAATTAAAAATCCACCATGTAATTAATTCGGATTTCTATATTAATTAATACAGCTGTTTTAATTATTTTAACAGATTTTTACGCAGATGAGAGGTTCTTCCGTCATTGGACCTAAGTACTTTTTCTTTTGCGCATCGTTGCCAGCGATCAATATTGGAGTTTGCTGCAATTTAAATAATAACAGGATAAGTATTTTTGTTGCACCCCTGAATTAAATTATCATGAATATTTATTATTCTAGAATATTCTAATTACGGCAAGTCCGTTGGTCAACATGGCGGTCTCGACTCCGGTGCAGCCGTAAGATATTTCTTCACCGATAAGACAACCGTCAAAGACACTCAGCCCAAGTCCACCTTTTAAATAGATATAAATTTATAAATTATAATTATAGATACCATTCAAAATTTTAATGCATAATATAATTAAATACCATATTCTTTAGGTATGTGGGGGTTGAGAAGGCCCAATGAAAATCCCTTTTTGATAATATCCCATGGATACTATATAAAAATAAGAAACAATTGTAAATTAAATGTGATAATAATAATAATAATAATAATAATAATATTAATAATAATAATAATAATAATAATAATAATAATAATAACAACAATAATAACACTACAAGGATGAATCAAAAAGTAACGCCTTTTATTTTATAAAATGAAAAGTTTAATAATTATTCAAAATCCGAAATGTACACATGGAAGCTAAGTGTCTTGGCTTTATTCAATAAAATAATCATGTCTATCCAGACATTTCTCTCATTTTGGCAACAGTTTCAGTAAATACTATTCATAAAAATACTACTGCCTTTTATTTTATAAAATAAAAAGTTTAATTGCTATTCAAAATCCGAAATGTACACATGGAAGCTAAGTGTCCTGGCTTTATTCAAGAAAATAATCAAGTCTATCCAGACATTTCTCTCATTTTGGCAACAGTTTTAATAAACCCTATTTATAAACCTTGATGGGTTACGAATGGCAGGATTTGGCCGTCAGGGGGCGCAACGATGCAGTTTATATTACTTTCTATTTCTCAATCAATCAATGTCAATGCCCTTTCGACCTTTGTTGAGGACATACCTCTCCGGTTTTATCATAATGTGCAGCCTTTGGTATAATTTCTTCCCTGGAGAATTTTCTAGCTGTTTCTTGAATTTGTTTTTGTTCCTCAGATAATTCTTTGGAAAAAAAATAGGCTTAATTTAAAGTTCATTGTTTGCATATGGAAACGTGGGATTAATAATACAAAAACCGAATGAAAATCCTCCATTGGTGCGATTATCGGATTTTAACTCTTTCGGAGAAATAGTAGACAATCTCCTGGAACGAACTGCGAACGAAAATATCTTTCTGCCGATTTTGATCTGCAAATTAAGATGAAGTTTCGTTAGTTATTGCGGATCGAAATTTTTCAAAATCGAAACACGTTTATTAAAATGTCAACAAAGTATCGCTACTTTACCATAGCTGCGTGGAAAGAGTGGTAATCTAACAAATTGTTAACACGACCTTCAAACAGTTCGGTGCGCAGTTGAAGAGTTGTTGTTTCTACACGGAGTTTGAACTGCGAACAGAATTGCGGATCTGCGGATCTTTTCGAAGATCCGCAACAATCGATTCGCAGTTTCATTTCGTAAAAACGTTCCGCATACACGATCATATGTGTCATCACTTGTTTTATCTCAAGTTCAAGCAGTTCAAGTCGTTATGGGTGGGGTTTTTGGTTTTTATCGAGTTTTTATCGCACTTTCTTTGCTGATGACGTCACCTGCCAGTGACGTCACTAGCAGACGATCTGTACTTTTCGGTCCGTCTGTGATGTCATGATTGTCATCTGGATTTTGTAGTGGACCGATAAAAGTCCTCCTGCACTTTAACCCGTTTATCGTATCATATTGATCGTATGCTAAAATAATCATAGTTTATTTAAAAGTATATACTACAAACGCGTTCAAAGTTGCACTAGTTTAGGTAGAGGAAAAATATAAAAAATGTGACTTGGCCAATCAGGGAGTAGTTACGATGTTGTTGGGTATAATCTGTCACTATACTAGCTACTCCTTAAACCCATCACAACTTCTCATTAATTATCTATAAAGTCCTGTTTTCCCGTTTTCAACTTCCCCATCGGTGCAACTTTGAACGCGCTTTTAGTATATGTAAAAACGTTCTCCATATTTGTACTAAATCGATAATTATAATCGATTTAATGTCTGTTACGGTTAGCAATAATCCTGGATCATTTGGATAACAAATAAGGAAGTAAGCATGTTAATGAATGGATTTAATAACGCAGCTTTTTATATATGTTATTTTTTTGACCCGCGTGTGACGTAGTAGGGGCGGAGTCAAACGCGAACGTTCACGCCCACTCCTATGCGGTATTCTAACTACCTTGGTATATTTGTATTTTATTTTCGGTTGACGAAGGTTGTGAGCAAACTAGTTCTGGAGTGCTACTGTAATCGCTGTGATACTAGTACTAGTTACGGTCGATCAATCGTTATGTAAATGATAGTTTACGGTAGTTATTGAGGTAGTTGTGCCAATTTTAAGCGGTGTTAAAAACAACTCAAAGTCAATGGGGTGTTTCGGAGGAGAACAGATTCACGGTACGTTTATTTTTGAAAATATTCCAATTAAAGTTGTTCCTATATTCTCGAATCAATCTACGATAATGACTAAAACAAATCCATCAAAGTCCTTTTGTTGATATCTCATTTTTTAAAAACGAACTTGTGATAATATCGCCACCTGTTGGGGATCGTCCACAAATTACGTTCTTAGTTTATTGGGGGTTGTTTAAAAATTACGTTCGTATTAAATTCCACATTGTGGTAATTTTAATTTATTATTAATATGGGGATTTTAGATACGATTCAAAGCGAACGTAAGATTTAATAAAAAAACAAAATATACCCTTTATTGTTAATTTTAGTAATTTGTAATTTTGTTCCCGCAGTGAAAATCACGTGACGTCATAAGTAGGGCGAATATTATGCACTAATCCAGCTACCCAACATGTTGATGAATCATATATTTGTATTATTTTGTTCTAGGAAAAAAGGCTTACCTCTGAAGTAGTTTCCTGCATTTATTCAATCACAAAATAACAATGCCACTTATAAAATCTTTATGACCTGGTTTGTGCTTTACGAGAATAAAATAAGCCTAATTAACTATTTTGTAAGTGCTGTAATTTATGAATTTATTTCAGTACATAGAAATTAAAGGAGAACAGAAAGCTTTTTCACGTCTAGCTTGAATCTTTCACTACTATATATGTTCATTCAATATCAAGGAATCTAGCAGAAGTAATCGTTTTTAAAACAAAAATTTAGCAACTGCTATGTTAAATCGAAACGTTTTGGCCGCCCCTAACGGAATTTTGACTACAAAATGACGTCACGCAGCGTTCGATTCACGTTCGATTGGCGTTTTATTGGCCGCCGCTCTCCCTCATACGTCACAAACGCGGATCCGCGTTCGAATGACGCTTTTGAAATGGTAGGCCTACTTTGGCGCCTTGTTTGGCGTTTTATTTCTAATCAACCACGCAAATACAAAAATTGCGATTGTTTTTATGAAGTAGACTAGTGGCTATACACTATAAACTAATTTCCAATTTCCATCAACATCTGTGAAATTGCGATATTATAGCTTTCTGTTCTCCTTTAATACTAAAAAATTTGAAATCTAACAAGTAAGTAAATAATATTTGGTGTGTAATCCAAAGAGGAATTGCGCAATAAAATGACGTATTACGTAACTATACACACTTGTAATTTGTATTTGTTGAGAAATCAATATAATCGATGACAGGAAATAAAGTTGATGCACTTGAAAAGATGCAATTGCATCCATTTCTATATGGTAGTACATCGGTTGTGTAAATATACTGGACATGTGCAATATCATCATTTTATCTATTTATTACAGATGACAAAGTGACAGAGTACCAGCCAGATTTTAAAGGGCCAGTGAAAAAAAGGTATAACAGGATTTATTTGCACTAAAACAGAATTTTTTAGTAAAGTGCATTATCAACTATTTAGTGAATCCTATGGGGAAATAATAATAGCAGTGGTTAAAAAAAATGAGGAAGTTGGTGTATTTTGGTTTTCCATCCGTTTCCATGGCAACCGTGGTTTGCTGCAGATGAAAACGATCGATTCTCATCTGGGCCGGAATAAATTTAGGAAACAAAAGGCTAAAAATAATTTTTTTACTCTGAAGTTGCTGGATTTTTATATTGATTAATATACGTAATTTATTGCAGAATTATATTTAATGTGAAAATTATTAAAAAGAAGTTATTAGGACGTAAAGTTCGACGGGGGTAATTAAGTTAGGAGGTTAGACTTTGCTCGTGTTGACCTTCCTGACAACATTTACAATTTACAGTCCTAATATAAGTCTTCTTTTACTAATTTCCACCATTGCTTAGTCAATCAAGAAATGATATTATAGCGTTTAAAATTAGACGGGGTAATTAAATTACGAGGTTAGACTTTGGTTGTCAGCCTCCTATCAGACAAAATTTACAATTTAAAGACCTAATACAGTATAACCAAGAGTGATATAACTTTTTATTTGTAATAAATTCCACACTTGCTTAGTAAAAATAGAACATAGCTTTAAAATTCTACGGGGTAATTAAGTTAGAAGGTTAGACTTTGCTTTATCTGCCAAACTTTACAATATAAGGTGCTAAAAACTTAATTAGTAAAAAAGGTTTATGAGTGTACCACTCTTGTTAGTACTTAAAACTCGACGGGGTAATTAAGTTAGGAGGTTGACATGTTCTTGCTAACCTCCTATCTGGCAAACTTTACAATTTAAAATACCTTGTGTACTATTTTCCACACTTGCAAAAGGTTTAAAGTTCTCCAAGGTAATTAAATCAGGAGGTTATACTTTACTTGCCGACCTAGTATCTGGTTAACTTCCCAACTTTTAAGTCCTAATAACTTTTTTTTTACTAATTTCTACAGAGATTTTCTTCGAACAACTTTGCTTTCTTAGTGATTTTTCTTCATTTACGTTAAATTTCAGGGTGTCTTATAAAACCATATCACTTCAGGTTTAATTCAATTTTGCTTTTTTCCCCCCTCAGGAGCTGCACTGATATTCTGTGTCTGGCCTTGTTCTTGGTCATGGTGGCCGGTTGGATCGTGGTGGCTTCTTTTGGTAATTTTCCAAAATCAATAATCTCCTTCTTTATTTAATCTGGACAGTGTAATAATCAATTGTGTATTAAATATATTTCAGCGTACAAGTGGGGCGATATCGACCGCATATTCAACCCGACCGATACGAAAGGGCAGATCTGCGGCAGAGGTAACGTAAGGTAAGGACCCCACTACATTGAATTATTAAATGTACTACTTTTTTATAGTAGTATAGTAGTATTAATTATGAATTATAAATTTCAGTGACAAGCCGTACCTTTTCTTCTTCGACTTTACGAAATGCGCGGACACCGAAGTGCTGGTCTACGGATGCCGTACACCTCAAGTCTGCGTGGCCAGCTGCCCAAATTACACCTTCACCAGTGATAAGTACCTCTTGGGAGGATTTGTTCCTTTTGCTGATAATGAGCAAAATGACAAAAAGAATCTGATATGCGACTACCACGTGACGAGTGAAACCGTAAACGCGGTGAGATTATGTTGAATTTTATTGTAAAGAGGATAATTTAAATCATACACTTACTTGATGTTCATAATTTCAGGAAAGTATAAAGACATTGGTGGAAACGAACAAATGCGCGGGAACGTATTACCCAACAAAGTCAGGTATTACCGCAATATTCGCCACATTCACTTTGTCACACTATATTCGCAAATTTATCCTCGACTCGTTCACTTAAAGGTGAACTGACAGGGTAAATTTCTTGCAACCGATTTCTCTGAAAAATTTCCTACGCATGAACAACATGTATTTGCATATGTCCAATTTTTTTCTAATTTTTTCACCGATTCGTTTTTTTAAAATAAAAATTCGCAAATAGGTCCTCGAGTCCTCATATGGTCAGATTTTACATCCGGGACACTGCGTATGGCGTGCCACTTGCACCAAAACGTGCCTTGGTAACGAGATATCTATAGTGGAAAAATGTGAGGATACTATTTGATTTGGCATTCATTATGAGTAATGTTGCCCATTACAAGCAGTAATAGTACTATTTAAATGATGATGCAGTATTTTCTGATAAGACCCGGAAACCTTGAAATCGGTGCTTTCCATGTCCTATCTAATCGTTACACCTGGTGTGCAATAAAAACAAAACGGAAATTGGCTCGTCTCCATCACCTTTCATTATTTAACTCTAAACAAGATAAACATCGTTTGTTTACGGGGGAAAATATTTGGCTAAAATTGGGACACAAATGGGTTCGATCAATCGGTTGAATATCTGCGTTTTACAAACTTATTCTGTTTTATAAATTGCACTCTACAATGTTTAAAACTGTTTGAAAGTACAAGTAATGCAGTACAATATGGAATACATTACAGTTAAGCCTAACAAGAATAATTTAAAAAACATTTCCAATGCAGTTATTTACATAGGATGAATACATGCTGCGAAACCTGTCTATGGTGGAATTAATTCATAGCAAGACACAGGGATAATAAGTTTCCACCACAGAGTTTATTTTATTTTCGAAATTATTTATCATGCTATCAATTAAATTTTCCACCATATACAGGTTTCAAAGCATAAAGTATATTTTAAATTCACAATGTTTATTTAGCTACAAATGTTTAAATGTCCACCACATACAGGTGTCCAGAAATGTTTGAATTTCCACCGTAGACAGGTTCCCCAGACTATTTTTAAATTCATCATGGTGTCAATTTGTTCAAAAAACTTTGGACAGGTTTCCAAGAATTTTATTTTAAGTTAATAATTTTGTTTATTGGTCCATATGTTTGTTTTAATTTCCACCACAGACAGGTTCCCCAGCATATTTTTTTACGATTCATAATAATACTCTGAATTTACCCAAAATAAATTTTCTACCACAAACAGATTTTTTGGCAGCATTTTTTAATTATTTCTTATTATTTATCATGCTATCAAACAGTCAAAAAAATTCAATTTTCCACCACAAACAGGTTTCCAATAATTGTATGTTTTTAATTAATAATGCTATTTATCGGTCAATATTTGTGTGTAATTTTCCACCATGTACAGGTCTGTAGGACATAAGTGACTTAGAAAAGCAATGAAGTAGTAACTGCGAATGACGTCATGCGTGACGTTCGACCAATTGGAGCGTGATGGCTAAGTTGGCCAAAGTCATTGGGTGACTGGATCGATGCTCATTTTCAAACAAAGTTCATCTAATAATATAACAACAATAACAATGGCAATATAATAAAAGCTATTTCATTGTCACCAACAGCAGTAACAATATCTGTTACTTGATGCAATGCAAATTATTAAAGTGGACGACTGTTGAGGAAATGATGAAACCCCCACCATGGCCGTGGTTTTGTGACATTCACTTTTGCACAATGTAAAATATGTTGCATTCATTTAAAATTATCCAAGCATGGTAACATCTGAAAATGACGGTTTTCAATTATTTATAACAAATGGCGGCCATCTTAGTGCAAATGTGCAAGATGACCGCCTTCTATTCAATAATGGCGGCCATCTTAGTGCAAGTTAAAGGGACAGTTCGCTCAAAAATGGGAAAAAATATATGTTGTGCTCGACGAAAAACTATAGGGCTTCTGCAGTGGCGGTATCTCCACCCCTTGGAAGTCAATCTCGTGTTCGTGATTGGTCAACATGGCAAACACGTGATCGGTTTGTGACGCCACCGATATCGTGTTTGGCATGTTGACCAATCACGAACACGAGATTGACTTCCAAGGGGTGGAGCAAGGATGGAGATACCGCCTGCTGCAGAAGCCCTATTCTACCAAGCGTAGATATACATTTCGAAGTAAAAAGGCTCCCCTATTCCAACTATTCGAACGATTCTTGCCAACTATGACTGATTTTTACTATAGTTAACTAAATTTTGGCCTGGTTTTCTTTTCGAATTTCCGCGATTGGTGGAAAGTTGCGGGTCAAGAGAATGGCTCCGTAGTTCAAGTGACGTACGACTCGCAAGACCAGGCGCAAGAGTGAGTTTACGTTATGTGTTCCCGATGGGAAGAAATTGTTTGAAAATTACTGCGAGGAGCAATTGCCTGCAATTTTATTCGCTGCATATAACCGAAACCTTTACTTGCCCCAAAATTGTCTTTGAATTAATTTTATAAAAGGCGTAACAAAATCTTTGATGGGTCAGTTGCTACTCGCAGTAATCTAACGGCGTTCTTGACGAAGATGTTTACCGTAATCTGGTTGCAGAGCTGTATCGCAGTTGAACGGTTACGACATGGACGGTGCTATCTTAAAAGTTGAACACGCCGTCGATCCGAATCGACAAGGGCGTCAAACTAGGGGCCGGAACCAAAGGGCCGGTGGCCTCCAATACTCAGGGATACCCGGCTCGGCCATGCGCAGCAACGATTTTCCACTCAGGTAACGGCGGTAACCCTCTAAAACCCCGTTAAGCCTACTTTGGAGGTTCGCGCTACCTCTAATTAGGCTTAAATTTGGGCCCACCTCTTAATAAAAGACGTAACTTGGCTGAAATCGCGTTTGGTGTCCCCGTAGAATCCTCGTGCTTAGCGAAATGGTTGGGGCCATCATCGGACGGCAAGGTGGAACGATCCGGCAAATAACCCAACAGACGCGGGCCCGCGTTGACGTCCATCGCAAGGACAACGCGGGTTCGCCGGAAAAGGCGATAACCATTTACGGCGCGCCGGAGAATTGCACGAACGCGTGCAAGAAGATACTTGACGTTATGCAACAAGAAGCGAATAACACGAATAAAGGGTGAGGGCTTGTCCGCAAGGTTCTGGAGAGGGTCGCGGGCTATTTTATATTAAGGTATTTGGTTTTGCAGCGAAGTACCGCTGAAGGTTCTCGCGCACAACAATCTTATCGGACGGATTATCGGAAAGGGTGGGAGTACGATCAAGAGGATCATGCAGGACACGGAGACGAAGATAACGGTGTCCAGGTGACGTGGACCTTGCGCATTGTCCATCGGACGCTCTTGCTTTTGTTGATTTGCCGTAAGCAACTTTGCAGCTTGATTGTCTTTACAATAGTATTCACGATGTAAACAGCTTCAATCTGGAGAGGATAATCACGATCAAGGGAACCATCGATGGCATCTCGAAGGCGGAGGCACTGATAAGCGCGAAGTTGAGGCAGAGTTACGAGAACGACCTGGCGGCCGTGGCGGTAAGCAGTTCCTCGAGTTCCGACTGATGGAAGTTGATGTGAAGGTTAATAACGCAATGGGTGATTTTTATTTATAGGATCCAGAGGGTCTTGGAGATGTTTGCCAGTCGAGATTCGAGGTAAGATGTAGTCCATGAAGTGGAGTAACGTGTGTGGAAAGCAACCAGTCAGAAATATGTGGTAAACTCTGCTTATAACGAAGTCGAAAATGCAAGACAATTACAGTCCAAACTCGATATAGCGACCCCCGATATAGTGGCCAGTCTTGATACAGCAGCCACTTCGTCTGGCCCCAAAAGTGCTACACTGAGATTGGCTACCCTCGGTATAGCGGCCGGGCTCGATATAGCGTCCGCCAGGCTCGGTCCGGAGGGTTTGGTCACTATATCGAGTTTCGTCTGTAGTTTGTTGCAAGCGGAGTTGGTCATAAGAGGACTTGCACATAGGGACAGGGTTCTCGCTCGCTTGGAAAACCTGGAAATGTCATGGAATTTCAAAATGAGAAACGAGTGAGAACCCTGAAAAAGAAACATAATGTAAACTGCGGCCTCCTGCAGCTAGATAGTGGCATTGATACGTATTCCGTGTGAAGTGGAAGTTTCACATTTCTTGGT
>JAQIWR010000732.1:0-17648 GCA_034695945.1 Glomeris hexasticha
CAGCCATTGCTTTTTACCACGTGCTTTTACCGCGTTTTCTGTCACATTTGCTGCGTTTCCTCCGGTTTTCTAAGCATATAAGTATATATGTGGATGTAAATTAATTAAAATAGGAGAATTCGTTATTTCTGTAGTTAAACTCACAATTTCCTGCCGATTTTATTCCGTTAAAACCGATATTTCGTTTTATCTGGAGTTTTGTATTATTGCGCATTTAGGAAAAATTTGGTGCAGCGCAAAACAGTTTGTAATAAGCGAAGTTTGTTATAAGTGGAGTCTAGTGTATAGTTAAATATTTAGTATATATTTTTAGCAAAAGTCTGCAAAAGTCAAAGTTGCAGTTTCCATATTTCTTTACATTGGCGATGCAGTCAGCGAGTTTGTCAATTTACTATTAAGTTTGCAAAGTGGCGAATGAAGTCATCATTTTGCCGAATCACTAGTAATTCGACATAGTGGCGACTTCCACACATTTACTGCAACATATATTCCAAGTTAATACTGTAAAACTGTTATATTTCATTTTTTAAAGTTTTGTTGAATAACCTTTCCACACCATTTTCTGTAATATTTGAATTTTATTTCCATAAAAGATTGCTCAGCTCACCATGACAATATTAAAACTTTACCATAGCGCCTAATAAAGAAGTGTTGTATATAGCCATACTTTAAATGTGTGATTTCTCGTGGCGCCGCATGTTTGATTTGACATTAAATCGCTTGCCACACATTTTGCATTCAAATGGCTGCTCCTTCGAATGTATACGGTTATGTACAGCCAAATCGGATTTCGTGAAAAACTGCTTTTGGCATATAATGCAAAGCCGGTTTCGTCTATTTTCATGGACATGTACTGTATGTTTCGATAGATTTGACTTAGAGTTGAAAACTTTTCCGCAAATTTGGCATTTGTGCTGGGTCCCGCATTCTTGTAAGTGCCCACGAAAATGACGTGCATGGCTGAATCGTTTGCCACATTTTTCACACTGAAACTAAAAACATTTACACTGGTTATACCCTTTCCTTTGTAACACCATGCCTAATACAATATTAGGTCATCCCATGTCAAATCAACCAGAGAGTTCACCACAGCATATCAGATTTGATTCATAATAACTTTAGCAAAGTATCAGATGTTGGGCATTTATTGTCAGAGCCACAGGATTATAACAAAATTACGAATTTGTGGATCCGAGGTTCAAAATTTCTGTATTTTATTTATCGTTCTTGCATGGCTAGTAGAAATAACAAAAATGTGGTCTTAGATGTAACTTTAGGCGGCAGATTCAAAAATGTTCGTGGAATTTTGATTTAACAGTATTGAAGTTATAGATTTGTAATTAGGTTATTGGCCCATATTTTATTTGAATGAAAAAGTATGCCACAAGACATGTAAATGATAGGCTGGGGACTCAAAACCAGAATATAAAAAATAAATAGTTTCAATTGTTCACAAAAAATTAATTATCTGTAAACTAATCACAATTTGAATGGGTCCGATTTTAAAATTTATTTCTGCTACTTTTAACAACTTTGTAGTTGTAAATAACCATTTTAACTATAACTAATCTGAAAGATACAGTACAGCACTTTCAGCAAGTCAAGCAATTTGGATTGCAAGAAATTCATCAATTTCTGTTTCCATAAAAATGATTTTCACATTAATGCGAAATGGTTACATGTGTTACATGATCTGTGTATTTAAAAGTAGCAGAAACGAATTTTGAAATGGGATCTAGGCAAATTGTGAATTAAATCTGATGAGATGATGTGGTGCACTCTATGGTTTAGTTGACATATGGGGTGACCCTATTACCATTTCAGCTGCACTTGATTTTTTCAGATGCAAAACGTTCGTTGCTATGGCGCATAATGCAGTGGCACTGTATTGCTGAAATATATAACAATTGCAGTTCAACATGTGTCAGGCAAAAATGAATTAATTAATAACGCTTAAAATTGTATTTCCAAAAACCAACCGATTTGCTGTTGGGAGACATTGCTTGCCATTTTTCTGATGCAATTTTAGCAGCTTGTCCAAATGTGTCGTGCTTATTCCCTTGAATCTCCTGAAACATGTTGAAATTGGTACGTGTTCATGAACACGAGTTTCTGTGTAGGTTACTCTTAGTTTTCACCATTTTATGGCAAAAATCTGCAGTAATATTTTGAAAAGTACTTCTAAATAAAACTAAATTTTGTTACTTGCCTCTTGTACCTGCTTGAAAAATATGTGGTACCCGGTGGCGTTTCTGGGCTTCAATATCTGTAAACCAATTTTGTATATTAAATTAAATGTCCTGCAAAAACGTCAAAAATTGCTAACATACCATCTGGGTTTCCGAACCGCTTGGATGTTCGTCTTCGTTTTCGTCCATAATGCTTAGAAAACCGGAGGAAACGCAGCAAATGTGACAGAAAACGCGGTAAAAGCACGTGGTAAAAAGCAATGGCTGCCCGCGCACGTGCGCAACGCCGATGATCGCCCAAAACTGCCAGGTTGGCGAAGGGGCGGAGCTAGGCGGGATCGTTCGTGGGCTGGCGATCGTTCCTGAGCGTGGAGAAACAAATATTCGCTTCCCGCTCAGCACTGGTGCATTCTAAACCTGTTGCAGAAGTTTTTGTGATTTCAAAAAAAATACAGCATGGATTTGACCAAGGCTACAGTTTAATTTCCTATTTAACTTAAAATTTGCTGCAGGCAAACAAGTTCATAATGTTGTCAAAAAACTGAAATCAAATCTAGTTAATTTTCCTTATGGATAGAATCAATATACCTTACTGTATATCCATGTTAACATCCCATTTAAAATTTGTAATTCAAACACCCTTTCAAGTCAATTATGAAATTTAGGTTGTGCACTTCCCTTATGGAGGTTATGCAAATATGTTTGCCTTTTGTCATCCAAAGTGTCTAGTACAAATAAAACTTTATACAATTTTTGTCAGGTCAGCTTGTAACAAACTCCGCATATATCGAACTGAATGGCTTGCATTTTTAACTTTCATTATAAGCAGTGTCGATTTGACATCTACTTCGCAACACAGAGAGTACCTAGGTATCCATCATGATTTTTATTACCTCTGTAAAACAAATTGCTATGCACTACATGCCCTCCAATGCTGAGATAAATCTCCATGAATTTACAATTATTAAAACATATTTGAAATACCTTTGCACAAGCGTGTTACCTATAGGTAATAATAACATATATCAATAAAATACATAAACACAGCGTTTTCTTCTTGGATCGTAAAGCCATCCTTCTGGGCATCTCCATTCTTGCTTATGCACACATGTAATGCAATATGCTTGTCGTATTCTAATCATGGTTTCACTTGGAACTGTCGTACAAGTCACCAAGCTGCATGTAATTATTAGAATGGCAATGGCCAACTGAGACAGACTGAAGTGCATAGCCTTAAAATAACAAATTAGTACAATCAACGACACAGTTTATTTTTAGTACGTATGCATTTCTAATGTACTATGTAGCTATTCCACTTACTTTTGTGTATATGTCACACTTTGAGTTGAAACGTTGTTCTATATAAAGTATATTGTTTTCCTTAAAACACTTCCAGTGCTCACTTATCCGCATGCGAAAAGACTGATATTATGTTATACCGTATGCTGTAATACTTGTACGTGTTCAGGTCATTTATCTTAAATGTTGTTTAAATTTACAATTAATATACAATTGTGACTCTTCGCACATACTTGTCACAAATCGTTTCTAGGGTGCAGCTATAGTGTAGTCCAATGCATTACTGTTTATTCCAATGTATAATAGCAAGAGTGGATGATAATTAGTCATCATTTTATTAGGCTCGTATCTTTCTGATTGTCCGTTGTGCGTTACTGTAATTAGAAACTAACTGTTATAGGAATATTTGATATTTTCAGGTATCGGTGATGGCATCATGGGTGTTTTCTTTCTCCTTGGGAACAGCAGTATCTTTGGGTTGCGGAGCAAGTTTTACGACAGCACTATTATTGTGTACACCAGAACTACCATCACAAGTGTATATCACCGTTTTTGCGTGTTACTCTCTGGTAATGGCCGGTGTGCTTTTGAGTTACTTGGTCATCATCTTGTATCTCAAAAATCGACAACGCCGAGTTCAAGTCGCTGGCTGCATTCAGGTAAATTAAGCCAAATAGATTTGTACAGGGTGCGGCAGAATGACCTCCCCGAACTGGGAGAAGTGTAGCTGAGGATAGGGTGGGAGTACAGCAGTGGGGATGTTGCCGTTAGAGAGCTGTGTTAATGGCATGACTTGGACACAAAATACATCACGTGTTTGCTGTGGAGGAGTTTTATAAAAATGGTGGTTCGACTATAACCTATATTAGACGAAGCAGCGTGCCACATTTTGTGGTAATTGTGAATAGTTTTTTTTTTATTGGGAGAAACAATTTTTGATAAAACTTCTGTACAGCAAAAGCGTGATGTACTGCTGTCCAAGTCATGATGTGAACTTAAAACGGCATTAACCCACCTCTCGAACGGCTCCATCCCCACTGCAGTACTCCTACCCTACCCCTAGCTACGATGTTTTAAATTCGGGGAGGTCGTTATGCCGCACCTTGTATAATACAACGAAAATAAACTAGGCTTAAATTAAGTTAAAATATTAGCTGGCAAGGTATGAATTTGCTATTGGAAAACGATAACGAGCATAATAACATTTTCCTTACAATAAATATAGTGCTTGGACAAGGGAAATGCATTAACTTTTCAAAGCCATAACCTATACTTGCGTGTCTTCATCTTATATGCTTACTTATACATTGTGTCCTCCCGTAGTTGTCCTGCCTATCAAATGATTTTAATGACAATGTATAAATTAAGGCACACAAATTATGGCTGCTATGGTGCCATCAAGGTTTTGGCAGACAGTGCAGTAGTACATTGGTATGTTACTTACAATATAGGTAATTTTTGTTTTCAGGTGCATGATTTTAGGCGGCATGAACAGAGCGCATGCACATCACTGACTGTCACTTTGACCCACGTCATCCTCTACGTGCCAACGATGGTTGTGCTGGGAATGCCGCAACTTCACGTGCCACCATCAGTTTTAGCCCTCTTCGGAGCAGTTTTCTACGCAGATTACATCCTCCAACCCATAATCCTGTTGGTGACCAGCAAGCGCATGCGCCAAGAAATCATAGATTCAATCCGAACGTTTCTGCAAGTCAAACTAGAAGCCTAATAACAACAAGATTAATCTTGATCCGTATATATTAACAAATTAATTAGCACCTTCATGATAATTTGGCCATTCAATGTTGAAGGTAGACGTTGCATTCATGCATGCAGCACACAGTCAAAATGGTGAAAGCGAAGTACAGTGCAATAGCAATAAATCTTTGTTGCCAAAAATTGAGGACACAGAGAACATTGCACGCATACAATGTATCGTTTGAAGAACCAAGAGCCACGGTTGCAAGCATTTAAAAACAAGTGTGCAACTTTCGCTCGCACTTCATATACTCCCAACCAGGAAGTTCCAACTGACGTTTACATACCTAGACACATCGTATTTTGCAATCACGTACGTACGTGCGTAATGAGAGAGAAAAAATGTGGGAGCTGCTGGACAAAATGTTCAGAAAAGTGGGTCAGGTGTTACAGCGGCTATAGGGGCTAGCAAAGAATTTCACTGCCTGCACTACTACAAAACAAAAAATGCTTTCTTTTAGCAAGCTTGCACAACAAAGTGCGAGTCCCTGTGGTTAAACTGCTGCAGGGTCTATGACATACAGTTTTCCACTAGGGAGCCCCAACTTGCATCATATTTTCCCATTCGAATAAAAAAAAAACAGTGACCTACATTCATGGTAGTGGGCATAATGACAGTTAAACGCGATGTTTTCGTATTAGGTATAGGCAACAGACAGAACATGACCCTTACCTATATTCTTTTTTTGTGTGTTTCCACGAATTAAGTCTCACCCTAAGGCTTTAGGTCTCTAACCGCATTCCTATGCGTAAGGCATTCATCTCTATGTCTATTAGAACTCTAATTTTTCAAGTGTCAACGTGACTTACAACCTAGGATGGATTTCCCTTTTCATTTCTTGAGTCACCTCTTTCCACGTTTTGCAAGTTCCAAACTTATGGCGATAGTAATTCTATGATCTAAAGTAAAAACAAGAATTTTTGTAGTAGACAGGTTAGACAGGGGCCTTTATTTCCTACACTTCTCTGTTCCTGTTATAACACCAGAAATAGTCCTGGTCGATCACTTGATTCCTACTTTATAAATTATGTTACTGTATTTACTGTATACATGGCAATAAAAAAAATTGTTAAGTATTGGTGTTACTTGCACATGAAGTTCACATCCCATTGGGAAAACAAAACGAATCATGCAATTTAAGTATGTATGTTAGAAGGAAGCAGCATATACTGTACATTTATGTAAAGTAAAACTGAAACAATGCAGTTATATTTAACAAAACAGTGTGACATCAACAGGAATGCGAACTTTTTGCAGCTGACATACAGCAGAGCAATTTTTCCTGCAATTACATTCGCATGGTCATCGATTCACTTTCGAGACAAGGTATATGGATATATTGGCTGTGTATATAATGTGAGTCGTGGATGCGTTCAGGCCATTAACTTTCAGGAATTAGATCACGAGTTCAGCAGACTTGTAGGGTAAGTCCAGTATTGCGCAATATAAATGCGACAATAAATGAATCATAACCTGTTCACGAGGCAAGATCAGTAGCACGTTGTCGATACAACATTGTAGGATATAAAAACAAATATGAATATCGCCCAAAGATAAGAAGAATACAACACGACTACAAATGAAGCACACATTTTTGTTGAATGAAGTAAGCACATGATGACACATATGCTTGGCTCATTAAATCATTAAAAACTGCAATACCATTGCCACAATTGAAACAAACTTTTAACAGTTAATACAATGTCGTGAAGTTCATTGAATGTTGCTAATGGTTCTCTACAACTTTCTAATTTCCCTCATTTTTTTCGCTGTAGAAGATTGGTCTCATTATGCTCTGAAGATAACGCACACGTGTTGTAACATGTTAGTTCATTTAACAAAAGATCTCATATCTATGGGTCTTAACTGGAATTTAATTGTGTTCACTGTATTGTATCCACTCATAATTACCCCAATAAGTATATAAGTAAGTATAAGCATCACAGTATTATTATTGCAAACACAATGAGTAGAATTCAGTTAGTTATCTTTCTCAAATTCGTTAAAAATGTTAATCAGCCAGGTGCAGATTAGTTTCTCCATTTTTCTGGGGAAGTAGGACAGGAGGACAGTTTCAACATATTATTAAACGGAAGTTCTTGGTAACACTACTCCTCACATTGCAATGTGGTGGGTGAGTGCAATTGGACTGTGCAATTGATGATAAGGGCAACACCCAACACTGGCGGGCCATGAACCTGTTACCTGATTACTGTATTGCATTGCAATGTATAATTCATTTTATTACATATTTCGCAGAACCGAGCAGTTATACAGCAGTTTGTACGTTGTGGTCGAAACATGTCTGCATAATAAAGATTTTATACAACACTGAACTTTATGAGTTGAGGATATATCTCTTCTTTGTATTAGCATCTACCTCATATTTTCCAACCGATCATTGTGATCAATGATGGTGGAAATGTGCCAATTAGAATAAAAAGCATCTCACAGTTGAATAGGAAGTCACATGTGATTAATCTGAAAATACTATTTAGAATGACCTTGAACAGCGTCTTGAAGGTCATAGGTGCTCATTTTTGAAAATGCTGCTTGGAATATGCGCATGCTCCAATTTGAAAGTTGTAGATCATGTCCCAAATAGTAAGGAAACATGTGTATGTTTGTGAAATATGAGTAGGTATATATTGATGTTATTGGTGTAAAACATTTAATAGACTTCAGTCTCAAAAGTTGTGAAATGTGAATGAATTGCAGATGCTGTGTGTTCTAGAATGTTTACAGAATGATATTTTTTTACATTCTAATTTCGAATAAACAAAAATTGCATGCATTATCCTGGTATTCTAAAAAGATTTACACATTTCAATTCAAAGTTTTATGACAATTACATCAATGCCTACTCTTATTTCACAAACCAAAACATCTCATCTTCCTATTTGGGACATGATCTACAACTTTCAAATTGGAACATGTGCACTCCGAGCAGTGGTTTCAATGATGGAGAACCGATGACCTTCAAGACGCTGTTCAAGGTCATCCTAAATGGCATTTTCGGATTCCTTGCATGAGACTTTCTATACAACTGTGAGATAGTTTTTATTCTAATTGCCGCCATTTTGTTTTTATAAATGAAGGCCCAGACTTTTGGTTAACCCTGTATACTGTACACGAGAATAACATGTAAAATTAACTTTGAGAAAACCAGTTTGTGGTGTCCTGTGATGGTAGTATGTGGTGTTTCTCGACGGTGGTGTATAGTGCATTTAGGTGACTGGCAATTACAGTTTATTGTACCAAAGTACCATCGCAAACTATAACAAGGATCATAACAAATACCGGGTGGATGATAAATAAGGGCCACATGAAATAACTTTCTTAATAAACAAAATATTGAAGGTCTGTTTTCACGGACATATACGAAGTCATAGATTCTCTTTAGAATGCATTAGTTGAATTTACAGGGTGACCCTTATTGCACGTTCAACCGATTTCTAACTTTGCGACCGCTTGAGATAGGTGGTCAGTTCCCATTGGAAAGTTAAACGAGACGAAATACGGCGTGGGGCAATTTTGGCAAGTTTCCGGACATTAGATTAGCGACAAACAATTTTTTAATCACTGTAGCCCCTACTACATGCAATGGAAATTCATATCAGAGAGCAGTGTGTTATGCAGTCAAGCAACACCGATCAGTGCAAACTCACACCTGGGGGCATTTAAAACCTGTTATGTATCAAATGCAGACATCTGCTCCATTTGATCTCCAAAAGTGGAGTAGGGATGCTCGCTGCTCGTGCAAGTCTTAATTACAGTAGAAACATTAGCTTCCAAACATTCAGATTTTGAACGCGCCTAGAGCAATGAGCTGGAGGTAGAAGCAGAATTTGCCAGACTCTGCTCTCGATTTCTGAAAAACGTCCACCAGATTTGTCTTTACTTGCCTTCGAAACCAAAATGCTGGATGGAAGTTTATTCGTAAAACAATTTGAAGCACTTCAACACAAAGAAAAATCTCAAAGTTCAACTTTATTAACTTACGTAGAGTCCTTTATGTCCGTGAAAACAGACCTTCAACATTTTGATTATTAAGAAAGCTATTTGATGTGGTCCTTATTTATCATCCACCCGGTATAGACCCACCATATGATTGTATTTTCCGGCAGGGGATAGAAATCGAATATACAGGGTGCAGAATTAATAAAATAGGCCTATGTCGCATGCACGTGCAGTCTAAAATCTTGCATAACCGGAACACCCTATTCTGAACTTCCGAAAAAGTAAGGTTATCGGTGACCACACAAATCTCATTTACGTAAATCTTAAGTAAGCCTGCAGTAAGACCCAAAAAATACGAAGGTTGCGTAAATGTGTCACTGATGGACCAGCGTTGTTGCGCCCAAACTTTATAACAGGTAGCCTCGATCCACCTCGGACTTGACCTCGTAATATACATTATACCAACAGATAATCTAGAAACTGAGTGAAAGTAAAACGCTTTCTCGGTTAAACTTTTAGTATAAAAGCAACGTGGATCGCTTTCAAGACATTATTCACATTGTCATTTGATAAAAGTTACAAGTGGCCCAAAGTTTGCCATCATGACGAAGCTGATTGTAAGTGCAATTTAACTAGTGTATGCTATATTTCATACTATATGCTGTTAACGTGCTTACAGTTAGACTGAAACGTAAATGTGTAGACATTGAAAAGCAAAGAAGAAAGCAAATGCTACAAAATGAGTAAAAAAATTATCAACACTTAAACTTGCAATGGGGTAATTCAATTAGTAGGTTCGCCTATGCTAGCCGACCTCCAATATGGCAAACTTTACAAATTGGTGCTAATTCAACTTTTTAATAACTTCCACAAAGATTGTTTTGCAACACTTGCTTTCTTTCTGACGTATAGATTACGAAGTTACAATTTTCACACGCAGAAATGCATTAAATTTTCTTACTAACACTTGTCAAATGAGTATACACTGGTTTATTAATTTTAATGAAAACAATGAAACTTGTAATGGAGCTCATAAATTCAATACATTTTTAAATATCCTGATTAAACGAAACTCGCAGAACGAGAAATGCGAAACCTGATAAGATTCACAGTGACAATTGGCCTAATTAATGTCTAAACTATTTGATAAGAGTACAATATAATAACATTTATGTCTGAAAAGGCTCATAAATTTGGAAGGTTTTTGGGAGACTAAGTGGGATGAAGTTTTTTGGAGCACCTGAAACAGTTATCCCCATTAATTTGGACGAACTAGAAACACATAGCACACCCTGTTCATAACTTTTAATTGTTTTTTAGGTTGCAGTGTTGGTGGTGGCGTTGGCTGTGGCCTCATTGGCAGACCCCTATCCATTCGCAAGACCCAATGCAAAACCCATTGCATCGCCAACATTTAAGGGATTTGGAGGTGGAGGAGGTAAAGGTGGAATTACCATCATTGCTCTACCTCCCCAATATCCATCTTACGGCGGATACGGTGGTTATGGCGGCTACGGTGGTTACGGCGGCGGCCATGGCGGAGGCTATGGAGGCTATCGAGGAGGCTACTACTGAAAACCCAAAAACACAAAACTGCTGACAAGTCAACAAGTGCCCTACTACAGAAAGTCATCCAACTCACCACGCCTAATCCATATGAATTACCTCACCTGGGTGGAGGCTAGACCTCCGCATTGTTCCAAATAAATTATTTATTGTTTCCACGTATCGAAGATTTCTAGTGCCATTATTATTTCACATTCCACAACGCCTGTTTGACACACTATACAATATAGCTCAATATTCAAACAAATAATGTTCAATAAATATACCGGATTATACACCGAATACATTCCAGCCAATGATATGTTGAAATAATCACACAACCATGCCTAATAACTGAGATCATATGATTATGCACACACATATAGTACAATTATAATAGCTGTGCTAATCATTAATGTTTCCATATCTTCCAAATTTAAGAAAGGAAAGAACACTCTTAATTAGCTCATATTTGTAGGGAAGTTGATTATAACGGTTAAGAAACCATGTTTCAAATCCAGTGACGCATTACATCATTAAGGACAATGTCCAGATATATAATAATGAGAGCAAATAATTATACCAGTGTATGCGACACATTAAGGATACACAGTTAAAACAATTATTGCCGGTTTTGCAGCATTCAATTGTTGGAAGGAAAATACTGAACACAACTATTTAGAAAATTGCTATAACCTCTCACCAGGATAATTGAAAGAATGATCAGTATACAGTAAATATCAAGCACAATGTCAACCTCAGAAAAGTCCAATGTTGTTATTGTTGCCTGTAAATTTATTTGAAATAGTGAGAGGAGAATGTTCTATCAACAATGGAGCACTTCGCTAATCCTTTAATTGAAAAGGGGAATATTAGACTGATATGGGTTTACTTTCTTAACAATTTGTGTCAATCAATTGATGGGAGAAGAAATTACCCACTTCGAAAAGAGGCCAATTTATATTAGGTTATGCAGTATTTTATAGGAAACATTGAAATAAGCCAGTCAGCTATTGTCTACATGAGAGCGAAAAACCTGGAAATTTGTTTTAAAAAATATTCGTATTATGGTTTCTCCTTATTCGTGAGATGATATGCACTGTTTGCACGGATTAATATTTTTTGAATGAGAATACATAACTGGGGCACATAAAGGTTTAAATGTTTAATATGTCCGTACAATAGAACAAAAAGGTTGCAATCGATTTCAAACGTTCAGATCAACTAATGTATGTATTCGCAAAATGAATGTAGACATACAATGACACCGCTGACCCTATTTCAGCCCCAAATTCTCCACTAAAGTAGTTCAGAATAAAAAAAATTCATGGCATGGCCAACACTTCCGCAAATGCATTAATAAGTTCTTAACAATAGGAGCATTTTTATAGTTAATATAATCAGAGAACATTGTTTCGTGCCATCAAACACAGCTAATTGCTACCAGTTAGGCTACAACCTATACCATATTGTAAGCCACTTTTGTTGGGAGTTATCGCTCTGCAGACGGAAAAGGAAACTTTATGCGGAAAATTGTATAATGATAGTAATGTATACTTACATATGTCTTACATATAACAATTGAAATCATTATAGATTATGAAGAATTTAATATATGGTTTTGTCAAGAGCATAAAAATCATAGTAGTATGTAAATAGAGCGGCGAAGAAGAAAGTGGTCCTTTACAACGAACGTGTTTCAAATGTGAAAAATGCTCACAAAGTCTACTTTCAATGCTGCCGTTTTTTGTGTCACAAACCGGCAGTTGTTTATATTTGCACTTTACATGCAACTTTCGCTCTCAAACGAATTGCACACATGTAGGCTACGTATAAATAATATATGATGCGAACGGCTACTTTTTTTTAGAACAAAACTGAATTTCCATAGTACATAGGCCTATATGCTAATAAAATTGGTAATCCATTCACAAATCGCTTTTGCAAACGCTTAATCAGCACCTATAAGTAAAATAATATCTTCCACATAAATTGCAGACAAGTTAAGTATAAATTATGCAAAACTGTATAATCATAACTAGCATTTTTTGCAGCAATTAATGCTTCACAGCACAATGAGCACGTGCAGCATATTTATTTCTGTTAACCAGTTACTTTTTTGTACCAACCTTACCAATTATTTCGAAAGTTCAGCTCTAGTAGACACACCTGTTTAATGTGATCAAAGAGAATTAGTGGTTTCTTCAAGTACTTCCGAGTATCCCATGACCTCCAGTCGATTATGTTCATTTAATTCATATCATAAATTCAATATCAGCCTGAGGTTATCTCCTCAACTTACTTTTCCAACGAGTTTGGTAATAAAATTCAATCATACCAGGCATATCTGGGTTGGCAGTGATTTCGAATTCAACCGCATTTCGATTTTAATGTCGACAATTACTTCAGTTTCATATTTTTTTGGCCTAACTAGATAACATATATTTATTTCTATATTCCTTCATTTATACTTTAAAACCGAACCTGGCCTCCTTTGAACTAGAATGGGTGAACTAAGAAATGAAGCATGTTTTTAATAAAAGCCAATTTAAAGTACAATTCATGATTTGGAATTCCAATTGGCCATTACATATTTACCATAACCAAATTAAGAAAGCCAGCTAAGAAAAGTAAAACTATCTTTTTGGGTTACAGAATAACTGGTCTTGCAAAGTGAGTGATCTTCATTTACAACTGATCTCGACCACAATCTATTCTAGGGGAGTTTTTTTTTTTTGTAATGGCGCCCTTGACATAATGTTAATGAACAGAAGTATAAAAAATGTACCTATTTTGGACAAGAGGAAACTAGGGGTTAAAAACCTATATCAATACATGTACCGTGTGGGAGGAAAAGAAACGTTCATATATTTGTGTCCTCGATTCGCAACCTGGTCGTTATATGCTAATCAAATATAGCAATTTTAAAGGTGGAAAAACACGTATACGGATATTGGGGTTGGGCCAAGTTGACTGCCATTCTTTTTCTTGGTATTCCCACATGCCAGTATATCTATTTCATACATAAATGCATTCGAAAAATGATCGATACCATAATTTTTGATTGTTTCATGTGGTTATACTGTAGAAACATTACACAATCTTGTACCTTAGAAAACAAATTATATGGCTTTTGATGTTCATTATTGATACAGTGTGACACATTTTAAATAAGGATATATTCAGTTAATTGTGATATCCAAAATGAGAAACGAGTAGGCCTACATGAAAAAATATCTGCGCACAACATAGCTGGCATGACGTATACAACATGTTTCCCAGAATTGTACTGAACCAAATGGAACACTAGTTTGCGTTGGTAAAATATTAAATAATGGGATAATAGCAAATATATATAGCAAGACTGCATCAGTAATTCAAGCTGCACAACCACATAAAACACCATCGTTCGAGACATGCATAACAATGACAATTCTCAAATCAGGTCACTTAAACAGATTTTGCAACTGAATTAGCAAACTGCCTGTCAGAAACAGGAAAATGAGTTTGAAAAAACGAGTAAAAAGTTTCATCACACACATCATTTTTCACTTCTACAATTTATTTTTTGACCGAGTATATACAGTATACACCAAAACCAATATTCTGTATGGTTCATGCATAATGTACTATATGGTAAAATTGCAACTGTTTCAATTACACAACCAATTGCAACTAGATTTCATTTTTTTAATTAAGTAAACTCTTAAAACTGATTTCGCTGTTAATTAGAGTGACCTGCTAAGAAATAAGTACCTACTAATACAAAAGTAAAAGCAAGTAAAAGAGATATGCCGATTCTAGAACATCACTTGAAAAATGATTTAATTTTTGTCGGCCTAGATCAGAACTTGTTAGGTCTAATTCTACGAAAGAAATTGGCAAAGATTTAGAGTGTCTATTTTGTCTGAAAAATTGTAATGTACGATGTCGATTCGTTTATTTTACTTTACAAATGATTTGTATTTGAAAATAAAGAGCAGCTACAACTTTTTGAATGACCCACGTAGAACAGATTTCATCATTAATAATTATTATTTAGAAAATAATTTACAGACTCTTGTCAATTAATATTCCATTTTAAATATTTTGAAATTCAATGACACACGGTTTACATTTCATGGAATTTGTGTTGCTGCCTTTACAACATTCCAGCTCAAGAGGACTCGAAGATCTAATTGCCAAATTGACCTAGTTATCAAATGTTTTTGAGATTAGGTAATATGGACAGTATACTGCATATGCCATATGTTATTGTATCAAAAAATATTTACCACCAATATACATAGAAAAATCAATTGCATCTCATTGGTCAACAATTATGTCATAAAAATTAATCGCGTGCCAAACTAGACAAAAATATATGGAACCTGAGAATTTGATGGATTACCATGTGCACAAACAAATTGTATATAAAAATTAATTATAGATGAACTAATTTTCTGATATGGCTCACCTCAAAGTTGCATGAAGAGTGACGTTTCCACGACATTTATGTTCCAATATATAGACACCATTAAATGCAAAATTTAACACAATGTGTAAATATTGTTTTACTCAGTACTTTATATATGCTTCACAGCAATGTTTAATTGAATTCGACGAAGCATTAATTATGATTATGCATGTATTCTAAATGGAATAATGTAGTTTTTCGCAACACTTGACTCGGTTTCTTGGGCATATCTCTTATTTGCAAGACACACCTCGTAAGCACTTAACGACCAATCTGAGAAATTTGCACATTTTCACCATAAGAAGCGTGATGGTGAGGAGATTGTAGACAATAGTAGCACAAAAAAGAGAAAAGAGGTCGACGAGTCGTCTGCAACAAGGAAGCGATGTTGCTCAGGTATATAAGGCAGGACAGGCCTTTCACTTTTTACCACTGATCTACTAGCAGTGAGCCGAGCTATAGCACAAATTTGTTCTTTGTAAACAACTACCATGTCCAAGTTCACGGTAAGCCGCATTTCTTGTCTCTATGTCGCATGTGTACACCAACTAATTCCCAAGTCCTTATTAAATGTCAATTTGCAACTTATCTATATGCTAGATGATGTACTTTGAAAACACTAATATGTCAAAATATTAGCAAAATGTTTTGAATTATGTGTCTTTCACTACATAAGGCTCATCGCATAATACTCAACATAACATTTTACACGAATAAGCGAAAATATCGGAGCAAGTTAAACCTGCAATAACTAATTTTATGGAAATTTTCTTTATTAGATCTTGGTGGTTTTGGCAATTTTTGCCTTGGTAGCAGTGAGTGCATATCCATTCCCTGAAGCAATGCCTGGACCTACGAAATCGAAAGGCAAAATCGTCATCATCACAATCCCAAGTTACTCTTATCCATCTTACGGAGGTTATGGCGGCGGATACGGAGGAGGTGGAGGTTACGGAGGTGGATACGGAGGTGGATACGGAGGCGGCTATGGAGGAGGATATGGTGGTGGTGGTGGATACTACTAGACCTATCAACAACTCTTCACAAAACAGAACTTTGCCACAGAATTCAGTTGCTCACAAGATCAGAGAACAGAAGAACTAAAATACATGGCCTTGTGATCATCCGCATCCCTGCGGTGCATGTTATACGTTTTAACAGATCGGCGCAACTGCCATTACACATGTCATGACTTCTAATTTTTACTGGACTATACACAGGTGCTTCGTATCACCCAGAGCACGTTTCACTAGACGTGAAAGCTGACTTTACATGTACTATCGTTTTTACTTGATGACATTCATTTTCATATTGTAAATGCTATGTAACCATCTGTGTGAATAAACCTTAATGTATTCTACGAAATGGCATCCAGATTGGTGGTGCAGCACAGATTCTGAATATTATTGCTTCAAACGTACACAACTTTCAATTTTTAGCAAGCGTAGCTTCCACCAACTAACTTTTTTGTTATTTTTATACCCACTCAAAACCGCTCAGTCGAAAATGCCCCCCCCCCCCCAGTATACAGTTCCATTTACTGCAGAAACGATACATGCAGACATATGTCTGTGCACCAGCAATTTTAAGAAAAACATGGTCATACTTTCATTATAATGTTGGGACTGACAGTATGCCCATAGGTGGAATTTCTGCCTGTTAGAGTCAATGCACATTAGATGTATAATATACTTTTTATGAGCTGTGCTCTTTAGAAGTTGCGGCTGCTAGAAGTAATACCGATTCGAAGTTCATTTTGCAAGAGCCTAATTTCTATAGAAGGCTGTGCCTTTTAGAAGTTATGCTTGTTAGAAGTTGTGCTCATTAGAATCTGTTCACTTTAGAAGTTGTTACTGTTAGAAGCAATAAAAATTATAATCTATGCAGGCGCCTCATATATGTATATAACGGGTGCTGCAGAATGGCCTCCTAGATTTGGGAGGAGTGTAGCTAGGCAATAGTGAAGGTGGTGAGGGTGAGGGTGCTAGGGGTATTAAAGGTGGGAGCACAGTAGTGGAGATGATGCCTTTAGAGAGCATAAATAAACCTATGTTTCGTAGTAATGACGTGGACAGAAATGCATTAAACTTTAGCTGTATAGTTTTATGAAAATGGTGGTTCGCCGATAACGATGCAGCGTGCCACATTTTCTGGTGGTGTTGCATTCTGTGGTCGGTCAGTAAATTCCTTTTTAATGCAAAAATTGTTTGCAACGATAAACAAACTATTCAAAATTGGATGTCGAACTTCAAACAAACAAGTTCTGCATTAAAAAGGAAATATACTGCAACATTACCAGAATATTTGCACGCTGTACATCATTATCGGCGATCAGCCATAGAGTGATACAGTCCCACCCCTTTTTGACATCAGAGCGAGATGATGGCGCCCCCTGCTGACATCAGAGTGATGAGCTGATTGGTCAGAGAATGAGCTG
>JAQIWR010000733.1:0-17648 GCA_034695945.1 Glomeris hexasticha
CTAGATTCCTTGACATTAAATCAATAAACAGTGAAAAATTCAAGCAAGGCATGAAAATGCTTTCTGTTCTCCTTTAATAATCTTCCCAAGTTGAATTCTAAATTTTGTTGTAATAAGAAATAAATGTAAATTATGGATTGAAAAATATGTATTACAAAATTCATCTTAATATGAAGCCTGTAAAAAGCAGGACTTGATTAAAATGTTATCTGCAAATGCCATTCTCCAAAGTGGAATGCTCAAAAGTAAACCAGGTTTTCCAGCAGTCACGGAATTCAGGGATAAGTCAGGAAATATTAGTTTGGGAAATTGTTATAAACCCTGTAAATCCAGTTTGCAAATTACACTATCATAATAGGATAATTTTGAATTCTGCGATGTGAAAATTGTGAGAAATTGTTCATTTCAGTTGTGAAAATTGTGAATTTTAAATATACATGATGTGAAATTTGTGAAAAATATGATTATTGCAGTTGTGAAAAAATGTGAAAAATTTGGGTACCCCCGTTACACCCCTGGCTGCGGTTCTTTTATGTTCACTGATGTTGTTGAAAAATCGTTATTTTGGAGAAAAAACACATTTGAACGTGTTTATTAGACATACACACTGACTTAGCAATACGCAGTGTAACCTGTGTAAGGGCAGGGCAGGTCTTATTATTAAAGGCATCAGTGATAAATCTGTAGGGCAGAGAACGGTTGTATAGTCCCCTCCCTCGATGATTTCCGAAAAGGGATTAAGAACGCCCCGCCCCAATTTGACACCTTTTGTCAGTTAATTGCTTGCACCTGCTTGCCATCTTATAGCCCGTCTTTGATGTAGCCGGCCCCAGAAACTTCATTCATAAAAGCAGCCCCTTACTACAACGGTACCACAAATCTATATTTATTTATTTCCAAGCTATCAGTTTATACATATATAAAACGCTCTTATAACTGCAAAATTAAAGTAAACAAAACTAAACATAAATGAAACGCAACATATCGCATACTGTACGTAACTATGCAAATAGGAAAATTGCCAACTATTTTTTCGTTGGTTTGAATCTTCATCAGAACTGTCATCAACCAAATCATTAGTGTTTATAATGAATGGTTGAATGTCATTCTCAAATCGAATCTGACCACTCTGCATACGTTTTTCTTCACCGATTACGTGTTTCACAAAGTTTTCCCAGTCATCTGAAGTCAATTCATGATATGCCTCCAGACACAGTAATTCCAAATCGTTCATTGTACACATGGGATCATTATGGCTCCTCAATATTTGTTTTATTTTTCCCCATGCCAGTTCTATGGGATTTAATTGACAATGGTATGAATGGTGGCAATCGAAGAATCTCACATCCATGCAATAAAGCCATTTCTTCAATGACCATGGTTTCCTTAATTCCACTGTTTGCAGCAATATCTAACAGTCTTTCTTTCAAAACTGTTTCTTTTGGTGGGTGAGGAATATCATTTCTGATCAGCCAATTTTCAATATCGCTTTTAGTCCAGTTCCGCTTTGGCAATTTCATGTCTTTTCTGGAATGGTACCATGTATTGTCCATGACGATCGCTGTACCTGGACCAAGAAGAGACAGTAACAGTTCTGAAAACCATTTCTCAAAATTGTAACCATCCATATCTTTGTGGTAATGAGAACTGCCTTCGGAATTGGAACAATGCACAATTCCTGCACCGTTAATCCATCCATCACCAGACCCTGCATGGACTATATATAATCACACGCTTGCCATTTCCACCGGTTCTGCTCTTTACAACAGTTTAATTTGAATTATCCTCCCAACCGCAACAAGATTTATCACCTAGATTAAACCAACTTTCATCTAGGTAAACAATGTTTCGCCCTTGCAGCCGATATTGTCCAATTGCATGTAAATACCTGTAACATTGAAATATTTTGACACATACATTTAAAGTTTGCATCCTTTAACTAAACATGCGCATGCATGCATGCATGAACGCTTTACTTACCTGCATCTCCATGTTTCAATTCGAGTACTGTCAACTAGAACTACTTTTGTTGGTGTCTTCTTCCACCGAAATCCAAGGTGTTTTAGCATTTTTCGCAAACATGTTTCCTTGTAGGGAAATTCGTATTCTGTTCCCTTTGTTGCATGTTGCAGTCATTTCAGGAGAGAGGGAATTGTTGGAATCCTGCCTTTGTCATAATCTGCATAAATAATCCTCCTCACCAAACTCAGAGTGAAGTTATCCACTTTGCCAAACTGCAGCTGCCGTTTACTAGGTTTTTTTCCAGCGTGTCCACAAGTCCTGTCTTAAGGTGGAGCATCAAATTGTTCACAGATTTTAGTTAGGTCTGCTGTCAACAGATGGCGCCCCAGCAGCATGTTGCCTGCCCATGTGTATGACTTGGTGGTAGTGGCCCCTTTCTAGCAGGGGGATAGGTAGAGGCTAGTTTCACTGGTTGTGGGCCAACGTTATAAACTAAAGGAGAAAATCTCTGTATGTGCGAAAAAGCGCAAAACCTGTTGCCAGTATCGCCCAATTGTAGTATTACATCGCTAAATCCGCAAAACCTGTTACCAGTATCACACACTTGCAGTATTTGTAGTAGTTCCGTCGCTAACCACGCAACACGTGTTGCCAGTGTCGCCCAATTGTAGTATTCCGTCGGTAACTGCGGAAAACCTGTTGCCAGTATCGCCCAATTGTAGTATCCCGTCGCTAAACGTGCAAAACCTGTTGCCAGTATCGCGCAATTGCAGTACTTGTAGTAGTTCCGTCGCTAAACACGCAACACGTGTTGCCAGAGTCGCGCAAATGGCGTCAAACCTTCCAACACAATGTTCCATACTCAATCCGTATTGACGGGCCAACAGCGCTCGGCTGGAGTGACAAACTAAAACACGTATTACTGGGAACCCTCATAACCTTGCACCTTAGTGCCAGATCCCTGGTTTGCCCACAAACAGTGAAACGAGCATCGACCTCTCCCCTTGCTAGAATGGGGCCACTACCACCATTTAGTAGTTCAGTTAGTATGCATCAGGTAGTTAATTGGATGTTTAAAAAGTGGATGACTTAGTGATTGTGGCCCCTTTCTAGCAGGGGGAGAGGTAGATGCTCGTTTCACTGGTTGCGCGCCAACGCGTATAAATTAAAAGATTGACTACAAAGTTAGTGCAATTGCAACTTTCAAACATCAGGAAAAATCATAGCAGAGCGTTGTTCCGATCCACGGACCTCTACGTTTTGAGCCCTGCACGCTTCCGCTGAGCCACTCCGCTTGCAGTTTACGAGTTGCAAATGGGTTCAAGTGGTATAAATTAAGTGATAGACCACAAAATTAGTCCAATTGCAAATTACAAGCATGAGGAAAATTAATAGCAGAGCGTGGTTTTGATCCACAGACCTCTGGGTTATGGGACCAGCACGCTTCCACTGCGCCACTCTGCTTGCGACTTGCCAGCAACTACCGAGTTTATGAGGTATAAATAAGTGGCTGGATACAAAATTGGCACATTTGCAACTTACAAACGTGAAGAAAAACCACAACAGAGCATGGCTTCATTCCACGGACCTCTGTGTTATGGGCCTGGCACACTTCCACCAATGAGCTATATATAACCTACGGTTAGAGGATAAGCACGCGCTGTGGTTGGCTGAAATTCATGCGCTTGCTTCGTGGTGCAAGCGGTGTGCCACCATTTTTCCTGCTTCGATGGCTGCGATGATATACGCAAAGGCAGTTAATGCCAATAAAAATGTAGGTCATCGGTTAATACCTCACAAACTTTATTTGGACGCGGTTAAGGGGCCATAAAAGGTCATAACAGGATCATAAACGTAGTGTTTGCAGGAAAAATGGCGGACGTCATGGGACCGCGCATGCTTCGCTAGCGGCAGACCGCATGCCCCTCCTCTAACCGTAGGTTATATATAGCTCATTGCTATCAGGCTGTCTAAGTGAAATTGGCGGGAAAGACAACAACATTGCGGTGTGAGTGGTTGCTATATACCGTGCTGTAGGTTCGTGATTGAAATTGATTTTCTGGTGGTATTTTATATTCATGTGCTCTGTTTTTGCGTAAGATTCCCAGGTTTCAAATGAGAAATGAGTCAACAATCGATTCAGAAATTCCTGGAACCTTCGCAAAAGTCCAATTTAATGAATGTTTGCGGATCCGAAGTCAGCGTTCCTGAACAATTCCCATTTCCATACGAACCGTATCCGATTCAAGTGGATTTTATGAAAGCTTTATACAGCTCTATTGAGCAAGGGAAGTTGGCAATCTTTGAAAGCCCTACTGGTACGGTGAGTATTTCTGTATTTCCATAATTTATAATTGATGTAATATATACGTATGATGTAATAATTGTAAATGTATAGGGAAAGTCACTGAGTATGATTTGTGGTGCATTAAAATGGCTGCAAGATCATGAAAATAAACTAAAGCAAGACCTAATGGATGGAATTCAGAAATTAAAGGAGACAAGGTAAATTAATATTTTCAGTGCGTATTTTAATATATAAATTGTTCCTACTGCATATTTTACAATTAAAACAATTTTATACTTTCAGAGACAGTCAGAAAGAAAACTCATCCAATGGTATGGCAAATGTAAATACATTTATGAACTAATATCTTTGTTTCCGTTATTAATAGTTGTCTTGTTTTTAGGATTCGATTGGATTGATGCTTATTCCAAGAAAAAAGAACAGTCTGATCAACTTCGAGACATTACGGTATAATTTAAAGCGAAAATAGTCTAAATTATAACTGGTGTATTATAAGATTATTGTGCAATTTGCAGGTAAATTGCACAATAATCTTATAATGCAGGAACATTTATTTTAATCCTCACTATTTCCAATTTGAAACTGATTTTAGGCAAGGTATGAACAGCTTGAAAAGCGAGAACAAAGAATACAAGACCTAAAAAGCAGAAGACAAAAAACGGTAAATGTCATGCTACAATTACAACAATGTTTTAATGGTGGGTGTTAATAGTACACACATGAATTACATATTGTAGTTTGTGGCAATGTCTGAGGAAGAAGAGTTGGAGGCGATCATGAAAGAACTGAAACAAGTCAAGGAAGATCTTGTGAGAGAAGTGAAAGAAGACGACGATGATGAATTTCTCATACGCGAAAATGTCTTCGACGATGATCACGTGACCATTTCTAATGAAAAGGAGTTGGATGATACACAACAAGATAGTGATGTAACACAGGTAATCATTACAATTAACTGCAATTGTGATTATTATAAATATAAATTGCGTTCTTATAATTTACAGATATTTTACTGCAGCCGAACACATTCTCAGCTGACGCAATTTGTGCAAGAAATCCAAAAAAGTCTTTTTGGCAAAGATGTCAGAGTTGTATCTTTAGCATCTAGACAGGTTTGGATCTTGTATATAATTTTGCTATTTCAGTTGAGTTAATTATTACAGAATTTTTATTATTTCTCAGAGTTTGTGCATCAACGACGCGGTTACGAAGCTTAAATCCCTGAGCATGATTAACGACAGGTGTTTAGAGTTGCAGAAAGATAAGAAGGGCAAAAGTAATTGGCATCTTGTTTAAATCTGATGATAATGTACGTGCTATATATTTATGTGGTCGTCTTTTGAAGGCACGAAGTTGTCGGATGAAGGTGAAGTGCTGAAGAAGCGGAAAGGAAACAACGGTTGCCCGTATTTCCGGCAGGCTGGCTTAGATGCCGTGCGGGATAATTCACTAGTACGTTTACTGTAATATTTGCTAAATTATGTTTAAATATAACTACAATAGCTGCTTGATTTCAGATAAGGATAAGAGATATTGAACAACTTGTAGAACTAGGGAAGAAGTTTCACGCGTGTCCGTACTACGCGAGTAGAAGTGCCGTTCCCGACGCGCAGTTGGTAGTTGTTCCTTATAACACTATCCTTCATAAAAGTACACGTGATGCGTGTGGCATCAAGATTAAAGGAAATGTTGTCATCATTGATGAGGCTCATAATTTACTCGATACAATTGCAACAATACATAGTACAGAAATAACAATTGCTCAGGTTAGTCCCAAATTCCACACTTAGTTTACTTATTTCAAATACATACTAACAATTGTTCACTTGCAGATGTCATGTGCTTTGTCCCAGTTAAAGCAATACCAAACTAGGTTTTCAAAAAAATTGACAGCTAAAAACCTGTATTTCATTAATCAATTGATATTCGTCATAGACTCCATTCTCGGCCAGATCACAGGTAAATTTAAAGGTGAACTGACACGGTTTTGTAAGGTACCCTGAAACTTTAACTACCTGAAGGAAAGTCACAAAGAAAGCAAGTGGTGCAACAAAATATCTGTGAAAATTAGTTAAAAAAAGTTATTAGATTTCTAAGTTTTACCGTATTTTTATCGAGACCCGTATAATTGATGATCCCCTATCCATAAAGCCAGGGGAGCATCAATTATAAGAGTCGATAAACCTACGGTCAAACTTTGACATTTTGTTGCACCACTTGCTTTCTTCATGACTTTTCTGCAAGTAGTTTAAGTTTCAGGGTACCTTACAAAACCGTGTCAGTTCACCTTTAATTGTTTTTTTTAATTGTGTTGTAATTATTTGTAATCGATGACAATTAATTGCAGGTTTTGTGAATTCAGACAATGAAACTCCAGCATCAGATTCGAAAGATTGTATGTTGAATTGAGTATTTTGTACAGTTTTATTGTGTGTTACAGTTTGAATTTTAATTTATTTTCATTTCCAGCCAGCAAATTGTATTCACCGGCTTGTTTCCTGATGGACACAGGAATCGATAACATCAATATATTTGAACTGCTTAACTACATAACAAGAAGTGACATAGCTAGAAAAGTGTCGTAATAGATTTTGTACAAATGTTAATTGTTTGACAAGTAAGGATTTGTCAATTATAAATTTGGATTTTGCTTTTTTAACCCTTAGCTTTTAGGTTTTGTGGAGAAATTTGAGATGACAGACGTTGGAAAAGAACAGCAATCAATGTCAACATTTTTGAAGGATTTGACGGAGAGCCAGAAGAATGTGAATGTCGCGGCGAAATGTACAGGAAAAAATTCAGAGAAGTCATCGAAGGATGGGAGAAAATTGCCACCAACGTCACCGTTGCGAATTATACAAGAATTCTTGCAAGCTTTAACAAATGAGGATAAAGATGGCCGTGTGTTATTAACAAAAAAGCGTAAGTATAGTAAGATGCATTTTGATATAAAAGGGATGTGTTTTCTGAAATGTTTGCTTTTGCAGATCCACTCAATACATCTAGTCTCAAATATTACTTGCTCAATCCATCGATTCACTTCAAGACAATTATTGCAGAAGCCAGAGCAGTTATTGTTGCTGGTGGAACTATGCAGCCGGTAATATAGTTTGTACTATGATAGAAACCTGTCTGTGATGGAATCTGTATAAGATCAAAGCAAGGTAATTTGGGACAACATGTTGATCATTGTGGTGGAACCCAAAATGTATTTTGGGAAGTATTTTTATAGTAGAAACATGTTTTACATAATTCAAATAAGTTGTAATTTTGTATATATAGCTCTTTATTAATTTTTCGTAACTCATCAAACGTTACTTCAAATCATATGAGAAATCCATATCCATTGTGTAATATTGTCTAAAAAATGCTTGTTATTCCACCACTGACAGGTTTCACTGTACATACATATATGGTATTTACAGTGTTTAAAAACAGTTCTTTGATCATTCCAATGTTTGCATCCATAAATAATTCGGTTTCTAAAGCTTGCAAAATAGTGGACTGTTGCTGTCAATACGACTGTACTTTGTACAGTTACAATTATAGTCACTTATTTTCAATTATAAGTATCATAGGCCATCATTGCAGGCAAAATTTGTAAAAAGAAATTTGGCATACTTAACATAAACAATTTTAATATTCTATTTTCAGCTGAACATCCCCCTATATGTATTTAGATAAATTTCACAATTTAGATTAGCGAGTTTACGGACCAACTTTTCAAAATCGTCGGTGCTCCGGAAGAAAGGATTTCATACTTTGGATGTGGTAAATACATATACCAGTGTTGATTTATAGTTTCATCATTTACAAGAATGGATATTTGTCAGGACACGTAATACCTTCAAAGAATATATTGCCAATAATATTGACGCATGGACCTGGAGACAAACAGCTGGATTTCACATTTACAAATAGAAATTCGGATGCAATGGTATGTTGGTCGGATGTGGGTTGCATCATTATTTTGTTGTGATTTTACGGTGGACTTGTTGGTTTTCAGATGGAAGAAGTTGGCCGTATTTTGGTTAATCTGTGCAATGTTGTTCCCGGTGGCATCGTCTGCTTCTTTCCATCTTACGCTTTCTTAGAAAAGGTGCACGCTTACTGGCAAGAATCCAAAATAACCGAGAAGCTTAGTGCGAAGAAACAGGTAACATTGATTGATCATTGATCAGTAAGTTGGCTTCAGCTTATTCTTATCATGTCACTTGTTATTATGGTCGCAATATGGAAAATTGATACGTTCAAATTTGTCTTTTATAAGAGTTATTTGGTGTATATGGGTTTAGTTCAGTATTAAATTACCGAACCCTAAAATGCAATATCAAGGTATTATGTTAATCGTAGTTATACATTTTTACTTTTCAGTTGTTTACCGAGCCGAAGAAAGCTAATAAAGTGGAAGCCATGCTTCTGGAATATGGAAACTGCATTAAAGCAAGTGTTATTTTTCATTGTTATGAAATTTCAAAATATTAATGAATTTGGTCATGGGAAAAATTTAGATTTTGAAAATTATCAATGCGATACGTTCGCGCTGACTTATAATAAAACTTGGAATAATAAAGGTCATGTGATTTTGTGTAAAATGGTCATGGAAATCCTGGAATAGTCTTGCTTGATGGTATCCGTGATTGTAACTAATTGCATAATGTCATTTTTGCAGATGTGCTCTTCAAGCAAAAGTAAAATTTCAGGGGCACTTCTGTCTGCTGTAGTTGGTGGTAAAATGAGTGAAGGTATCAACTTTTCTGATGATTTGGGCAGGCAAGTATATTTAAATCCACTATTAGTGGATTGTATATATTTAATTTTTAATATGAATCATTAATCAGGTGTGTGGTCATGGTTGGTATGCCATATCCCAATGTAAATTCTGTTGAGCTGCAAGAGAAAATGAACCATCTCAATACGAAAATGGTACGTTGCGATATCGAATGAGATTTAACATTTGGGGAATTTGGCGTAAGGATTGTCTTTTATTTTAGCCAAAAAGTACTGATGGTAGATTAGCAGGACAGGTTCACTACGAATCATTGTGCATGAAAGCAGTGAACCAGTCCATCGGAAGAGCCATCAGGCACAGCAAGGACTACGCGACCATCTTGCTTTTGGATCAGCGTTACAGTCGTCGTACAGTTCAATCCGGTTTAGCAACGTGGATAAGAAATCAAGTTGTTACCTTCCCAAAATTTGGCCCTGCGTTTGGTGCCGTAAGCAAAGTAACTGTCACTTGTAATTGGAAAATTGCCGAAATAATATGGTAGATAACTACATTATTTTTATTATTATTTTCAGTTTTTTAAAGCCAGACTGGATGAAAATCTTTCTAAATAATTGAAGTTGAACTAGATTTTGTATCAAGAATTTACATGTGGTGAGCACAACGAAAACATTGTTGCTTATTGATGAAAACATCATATTTTGATACATATAAGTAGATTTGACAATATTTATCAAGATTACATTTTTAAGAAAAATCACAATAATGTTGGGAGAAAAAAAATACCTTGTTTTGCATTTAACCATATGTAAAGTTTTACACATACATTACGCACTCTATAACAATTTCATGTTGTAATACAATTCGTTCATGTTTATTTATAGTACATTTATATTAAATTAGAAAATTCATTTCTTTACCGCTTTTGGTTTTTGTGGTAAATTACATAATCGCTTCTCTGTTGTATGCCGGTTATCTTCCGATCGTTTCTTTTTGTGGTTACTATTGGTTTTTATTTTTTCCTCATTGTTCAATGTCCTTTTATTAACTTTTAATTTTTCTTCACTGGTTGGTAACTTCCTATGTGAGCCCAATTTTTGCATTTTCATTGAAGAGCTAGGACACTGCACTGATCACTTGAAACCGCAAAAACCTCTTGTTCGCTGGGGGCACTGGACACTTCTTCCTATACAACATGACAACATACAAAATGTTATGTACGTATTTAGGGCAAATCGGATTTTTATTCGATTATTGCGCAGATTATAAATATATATTGACCATCCTTGAGGGCCAACTAAATCCGCTCTTGAAGCACCACGTTTAGCTTCCCTTAATAATTCTTCACGGGCCAATCTACCAAAAATAACCTTGCAAATAAAAAATGTAGCAATCACATAACGAAATATACCCTAATAAATTATAAAAGACCTTGAACTATGGCCTGCAAATGACATTTTCAACCACGAAATTTTTTGTTTCCCACCACCATTGATTAAATAAATTCAAGGAGATTGGAAGGATTTTCTGGTTGGAAAATCCAGAAATTATTAAATCCTTCCCACCTCCCTGATTAAATTGGTAATAACATACAGAAAGTCAAACAATACCTTTCCAAATCAGATTCTGCCATGCTAAAATAGATACAAAGCCTAGAAAACTAATGCATTTTCATTATTTTGCTCCCATAATGATATGACGATTGCGTGATGAGACCTCAGGATCGTCTTGATAGGCCTAAATTCCCAACGAAAATTCCGCAAAATGCAACCTACTTGCATTAAAAACATTGCTGCGCAACTGTCGTGACGTCACACGCAGGCCTGATTGTTCCATATTCGGAAGTATTGCATGCGTTTTGCTTGTCCGCAAGATAATTGGGTGCGCCGCAACATTCATCACACCACTCGATGAGTCTATTTATAAAGAAGAGGGGTTGACTGGAGCGGGTGACCTGCTTCGAGGTGACATGGACCATTCCGATTTCGCAAATAGGGGAGAGGGGTGCAAGTTCAAGGTATCCCAAAAGGAGCGGAGTAGGAGCGGTTGTTGTAAATGGAGCGGTCGTAAACTGAGCCACCTATTGTGTTCAAAATTATAGCTGGTGTGCGCCGTCAAATAATTTCAACTGGTAAAATATAAATTTGCTATATTGTTTTAAATTTGCAGATTTGAAAATTTGTTATCAAATGCCGCTAAGGTTGCTTCCACCTTGGACTAATAGGTTAAGCTTCCACCAAGGAGTTCCACCGCTACCAAACCGCTCACAAAACCGCACACAAAATTTCCGATTCATCGTGGTGTCGCCAGGCGGCGCTACGATCGGCGACGCGTTGTGTATCACATTTCAATGGTTTTGTCGGACGTCTTGGTCGTCGCAGCAGCTTTGCTTCGAGTTTGTTGGTTAATAAGCGTTCAGATGACTAGATTGTTCGACTAAATGACAGACGTGGCGTTCAAATGTGAGTTAAACGGGTTTTTGTTGCGTTTTAATCGGTAAAGTGCCGCTTCGCATCCGTATACTGGTAAAGCTGTCAAGGCGTCGGTCCAAACCTTCGCTGCTGTCGCTCAATTCCGCTTTTAAAAGTTAACAAACCAACCGATTTCTATATCCTGCATGCCATGGGAACACAAATCCGTAAGAATTACGAACCGGATCTGTGATTTTCCCATAGAAAACCGCATGTTTCTACCACCCCTCACTCAGGCCTAAAAGTCGAACGAAATTCCACGCACCGCATTCTTCTGATTTCCACTCAATTCTTGATAAATCTCGTTTCTTATTGCAGCACCAAAGGTGAAGAAGGCTCCCAGCCCGGAGAATTGCGAAGTAAGTGAGCTTTTATTTGGTTGGCATCGCGGATTCTGTGTCGGAAATGGCAAAGTAATAATTCGCAATCCGTCGGAGGGGCTTGCAAACAAGACGGAACAGCTAATTTCTTTAGATGGCGCGTTACAAAGCGGCTCGACGGCTGTTCCTTCTGTCGCGCTCTCCCCGGTATTTAACTCAAATATGGCGACAACGACTGTAAAACGTTTCGCTGAGGCATAGGTGAAGAAGGCCGAATTGCGGACGTAATATTTTTTTAGATTACCGGCTTTTTGAACTGTTTCAAAAGTATGATTAGATTTTGTATAAAATATAGTTTTTACGATGCACGATCATTAATGTAACTAAAATTCCGAAGTATCGTTTAAAAAGTAGTTATGGTTGGTTGTCACTAGTTTTTCTTACAAATCTCCTGAATTGACAGCGTGATTAAATATGTGTGTAAGTAGGAAATTGCATAAATTTGTGCCACATTTACTGCGTTGTGCTGCAAAATTAAGCATACTGTAGTTGACAATGTAATTTATTTATTGAATGACAATCGTCAAATAATATTCCTACACAAGTGAAAAAAATGTTAAACAATCGTTACAAGAACTTTGAAGGTCACAATGGTATGAAAATGTGTAATGGAAAAGTATTATGTGAATCTAGTTTCCTCGTTGTCCCGTTTTATTTACCATACCTTATCTGCAGCTGATATAAATAACATGATGAAAATGAATTGAATTATAGAAACACAATTGAATTAATGTTGAATATTTTATCCTCATTTTTTCCCAGATGGATGACAACACACACAGTCCGAAAAAGCGACGAACAGCCGAAGATTTCTTCACTTTCTGTAATTACATCCTCGAATACGAAAATTACGAGGCTCAAAAGCAAGAGGTACGCAAAATTCAAAAATAAGGAATAGCTAGTTATTTTATTTTTTGGCAATTGTGACGCGAAGTGTACACCACAGAGAAGTGTTTTTTTGAAACTATGTATGGAAGACAGATATAGATTATATTTGTCACCACAACAGGCCTACCTCTGTGGTAAATTGACAAACGCGGATTCAGATGAGGTTTTGCATTTGCCGGTGTTTGCTATGTGTGGATGGGATGGAAAACGAACGATGTTCGGATAGCCGGTGCACCCGGTGTTCGGATAACCGGTGGCGGCAAGATGGCGGTCGAGCTGCGTCGCAAAAACCAAAAACGTTCCATGGACGCCATCTTGTAACCGTTTCGAATCGCGGCGTGAAGAATCGCAATCCAAATGCTTTTCGATGCGATTTGACGAAAATCAGGCATCGGCGAGGTAGATTTACAACGGTGAATCACTCTTAATACATTTTCTGACATTTTTTCGACGATCTTTCCAAACACAACGCATTCCTGACTTGCTTGTCGGTTGTGTGATGCCACGGTATATAGATTAGTATGCGATGTATTTTTTAACTTCCTGTTTGGCAGATTGCCACGCCAGATGAGATCACGTGATCGAGATGGTAGGCGTGGCGTTCGCAGCTGTTCCCATTGGTTGCAAAAAGAGTTGTGATCGATTCGACTCCTTGATTCGACGATTTCGTCAATTTATTTCGTTCAAGGATTAATTAGTTTAAAAACCCGGTTTTTTAAATAGCACATAGATCGATAACCTTGTTGATAAACCATGAAGCATCATTCAAATTCATACCTATATTTTCTAAAGTTTGTAATTTTTAAAACTGGAAGTTACGTTATTTAAGTTTGTTTTTTGTGGATATATTTTTATGAACAAGTTGTAATATTTGTATAAATAATAATTTTTATTTCAGGAGGTGAGAGCGAAAAGCAGCAGTCCATTGGGCAGCACTAGTGATAGTATAAAATCAGAAAGCTTATCGAGTTCTTCTTCCAACGAAGGAAGGAAAGTGCGTGACTTGGACTCGGGTAAGTTTTGAAGTACAGTTTTGAAATGAATCTTTAATTACCATGTGACGTACAATGAGGATTGTGTGTCGTTTTAGTCTCATCTTCTGGTCGAAGAATATCATGCCTTGCCATTCATGAGAATGGCGCTGGCAAATTTGGTACAGCAACAATTCTTCCCTTATTACGTATTAAATATTAACCGTTGTTATATTTTGATTATAGTTTCAATAGTGTTAACGGCGTGCTTTAATGTTCTCTTTTTTGAAAGACGATGATTCGTGGGACTTGGTGACGTGTTACTGCATGAAACCTTTCGCCGGTCGCCCAATGATCGAGTGTTCAGATTGCCTGACGTGGGTGCACCTTTCTTGCGCTAAAATCCGCAAGTCTAATATCCCGGAAGAGTTCACGTGCCAGAGGTGCAAAGAAGCCAAGCTGATCACCAGGAGGTCGCAGAGGAATCGTAGCGAGAAGAGGAGAGCGGGTACTTGTATAGATTGGTGTTTTTGCCTAAGTAACTGTTCAAATACCAGTTGGCTAACAAACTTTTCTCTCGATTTCCAGGCAGTGGCTTTAAAGGGAGCCGGAAGCGCAAGTGGCGCACTTTTCCTCCCTTCCCGAAATCGAGTGTGACAAGTGACTTGTGAGATGGGGCTACGGTCACGTGGCATTCTCATCTTATTACCCGTTGCCCTATTTGTTGACTAGTGTCCCAGGGCCACTTGGTTATACGGACTCGGGAGATTGCGCGCTGGCGGAAGGAAGCGAACACGCCGATGCCTGGCTTAGAAACGACGCGGAAAGGAAAGAGATGAAAAGTGCAATTTCGGCAGTTTGTAGAAGCAAAGTTGGTTGAACTTAACCAAAACTGTAAGCCGAGGACCCGAAGACGAACAATTAACGTTGCGGACACACATCATCGAAGAAATGTTGCAGACAACAGTTAAGTGCGTGCCGGACAAGAAGGGTAGCTTGTACAATTGCGTTATGATTTTTTTAAAAGCATAGTTGCCGAAAGTTCCACCCTTCCCTTTCATCGAAGACAAGGTGCGTTTGCTGTTCCTTTCACCAAAACAGCCTCCCGAAATTGTGAATGCCGGTAATTTATTTATGAAGGAGAAGTTTGTTTTCACGCGTGCCGATCGTCAGAAAAGGATCTGTTTTGACATCACTTCCATGTTGTATTATCATTTGAGATTTAATTTTCTAGAAATCTCTCGCCCCTTGTACATAAGATAGCTATCTATATACATGCGTGCAGACGTATACGTTCACGGTATAATTATTTTCCTCATCGATCGCTTTTGCGGGCAACTGTTTACCATCAATTTTTCTTTGAGAGGGATGTTTTCCCCACCAAGATGGACGCTGCTTGGAATTTATGACAGATGCAATACCGTGGCAGTGTCCAGTAGAAGTGGCAATGGCAAATCGAACGCTTGAAAAAAGAGTTGTCAAGTTACCATTTGATTGATTTTTCACAACAGTTTGTGCCTTTATTTCTCACTAGTAGTTACATATTAAAGTGGCCATTTGTAAACGAAATGTTTTGTTAACGCTGCAACAGGTTCGCAAGTAACTTAATTGCGGCCGAGATGCTGAAGACGGTCCTGGTCTTGTTGCCGCCTTTCTTGAAGCTTGGCAACGTCTTCTACTTTCTTCTGCAGGATCGTGGTATGTTGATCGATCCATTGCAAAGTGTCCATGTGAGCGTTCAAGATCTTGCTGACTTGATTGATCTGAATAGATTGGACAAAGAAGCACGGTTATTTTTCTTCCAGGACGATCATCAAGTGTAGTACAATTTGAAATACCTGGCTGTTGGCATCCTGGCTTCTGGTGTTCGCGTTCAGTTGGTCGATCACTTCCTTGAGGTCTTGCGCCATGCGGCGTAATTGGGCATCAACGTTTTCCGCTAACTCGTACCTGTTTGTTACCATTTTAAGAGGTTAGTTGGTGGCACTGTAAACCTGGTTAAACTATTTAGGACACTGCAAACATTTCACTCCTCCAACTGCAATGATCTTCAAGAAAATGGAAGTAAAACCATTCGCTTACGTGTGTTCCCGTTCAAGGTCCGCGTGCTGCTGAATGGCAATGTTTGGAACAGCTTGTACGTGTTTCTCAAGAGGAGCGAGGATCTCGTCTAGTTCCCTCTGTTGGCTACGAATGAAGTCCACCTCTTGTTCAAGACTATCCTGATCAAGCTTCACTTTCTGGAGTGTCTCGTTCAGCTCGGTAATCTATAATTGAAAATAGGAGTATTTAACCCTTATGTCATGCGTAATGCATCCAGGGAGTCGTGTCACGTTACCTTCTCACCGTTGTTGATCAGCAAGGCATCCCATGCGTTAACCTGCGTGGCTTGAGTGAGGAAAACCTTTTCCTGCTCATCCAACTCCAACGTCCACTTATTGATGTCTTCCTCCAGCTGACGGAAAGTGATGGCCGGAGTGGGTGCGGCGGACGATGCCGTGGTACTAAAACATTCCTTCTGTGAGGTTAACACGCGGAGACTACTTTTCATCTTTTAGAATCCACTTACGTTGTCAGTTGAGCTTGATTGTCAGCAAGGGTGCTTGATGGGGCCGTTGCAGTCACTCCTCCCAAGGACCACACCGGTGTGGCAACTGGCGCGGACGTAGTGGTAGTTCCCGGTGTTGATATAGATGAAGGTGCTACTTTAGCAGGTGTGCCTGTCGTACTGAAGCCCGTTGACTGGGTGCTAATGCTTTGTGACAAAGTTGAAGGTGTGCTTAGAATTCCAGGTTGGGTCTTGGCAGTGTTGATCCCGAACGAAAACCCGGTATTCTGCGGCGTTGACATATCTGAAAGAACATTTATGGTTGTTGCGAGTGAATAAACAGTTTCAAATCTGATTGGGCATTCTAGTTTGCAGAACCTGGGGCAGACAGAGTCGGTTGCGGTAGAGATGCAGCGGTAGAAGTTGCTGTCGGCGCCGCCGTACTCACGGCTGGCGGGATACCCGTTTGGGTTTGAGCACCACCTGATGCAAAGCCACCCAAGGTGGTTCCTGTTGCAAAACCTCCAGGTGCAGGTGCGAAACTTCCAAGGGCTGATCCAGTGGTGAAACCTGCGAACCCACTCTGAGTTGTTCCGGTAGACAATCCGGTTGCGAATCCACCACTCTGCGGTGTTCCCGTAGACAATCCGGTTGCAAATCCACCACCCTGCGTTGTTCCAAGTGAAAAGCTACTTTGAGGTGTTCCAGTGGAGAAGCCACTCGGTGTTGTTCCAGTGCCGAATCCACTCTGCGGCGTTCCAGTAGAGAACCCAATGGAAGGTGCGAGAGTAGCCGCGGATGTAGTTACCGGCGAAGTAAAACTCGACTCGAAAGATGGTGCCGCAGCACCCAATCCAAATGATCCTACATTCAAAGTAACATTTGTTTAGTTTCTGGATAAGGAGTGAAGTCTAGCATTGGACATACTGCACAGTATACAGTCGAACCTTGGTAACTGAAAGTCCAAGGGAAATTGAGAAAACTTTCAGTTGTACGTACTTAAATAACTGGTTAAATGTCTGCAATATAAATCATGCAGTGGTTTGTGATTCAATTTATATGCTCTGAACATGCAAAAACTCTGTAAAAGAGAATTTGCTTCATTATATTGCATATTTGTTTAAATATTCTTCTATTTTCTCAAGTTTTTTCAGTAGTTGAAAAAGTTTCTCTTATAAAAGTTTTTCTCTGCAGGGACAGAAAAATGTTTCACATTATTAAAATTTGTGTTTTATAAATATTTTAACATGGGAAGAATAGGGATTTTGACCGGGAACAAAATGAAGTTTTCATTTATAGAATATTTCAGTTTTAAATTTAAAGGTGAACTGACAGGGTCGACGATAATCTGTGAGTAAGTAGTGATTGTGTCCCTGATTACGATGGCACCA
>JAQIWR010000734.1:0-17633 GCA_034695945.1 Glomeris hexasticha
TAGATTCCTTGACATTTTTTGAATAAACAGTGTAAAATTCAAGCCAGGCATGAAAAAGCTTTCTGTTCTCCTTTAAATTTCATTTGCATACCATCTGAAGTCCCATAACCGACTTGCCATCGTCAAACATTTCCCTTGAACGGACAATGAGGTGGTCGGATAAACGGGGTTTCAGGAATGAATCAACTTGGCAACCAAATATCCGGCGGTCAATCGTAGCGATTTGGAAATTTCAACAGATCGTCATCAATGTACAAATTATGTATCGATACGCACCGGCTTACAGCATCCATCACGGGGGTCGTTCATAAATTACGTCACATCTCTGGAGGATATTTTTAGAGGAAGGAATTGGGAAATCTGGTCTTTGAAAAATTTGTAAAACCTGTCTACGGTAGAATCTCATGGGACCGGCTAAAATGTCCACCATAGACAGGTTTTTCCACCATAGAGAGGTTTTTAAAAACATTACATCTAAATCATCTGGTAAAAAAATGTAATTACAGTACATTTATAGGATAATCAAGAACATTTACTATTTTTTCAGTAATAAAAAATAAAAACTTGACTGATATGTACAAGATTAGTTTTACAAAAATTCAAAATTTTAAATTACCCAGGATTTCAAGGGTAGTACCACCCTGTAGATGGAATTAAGTCTGACTGGTGCAATGGCGACCAAGAAACGTTCAAGAACAAGAACACATCAGGATTGAAAACTTTTTTAGACATTCTAAACGATAAAAAGTCGATATGTAAAAATAAACAAGATAAGGATTATAGAGACAGGAGAAAGTGAGCAAAACCAGAAAGGTAACGTGACTTATGAACAACCCCCGAATTAAAACATCGTTCAGCGCATGAAACGGATCTGTCATTTAAACACACACACAAAAAAACGCCAATTACGGATCGTAACTTTCCATGGCATTTTTCAGTACCAATATAAAACATAAACAACATAGTGATAAACACGCGCGCATTCATTTCCAGGAAATTACATCATGGCAGCTAAAGGGTCGAGGTGAATCCACTGTGCGTGTTTTTTGGACAGGACAGACTCACTTATCCGAACATTTCCATCCAAACCTCTCGCCATCGAAAAGCGCGCACACACATCGCCCTTTAAAACCCAAAATGCCAAACAAATTCCCCCCTTATCTTTATAGTCCTTTCACACCTGGTGGGCAAAATCTGCTTCATCTTCAGCACCTCGAAAGACGCTTTTTTTCTTCTGCTCAGTTAGGCTTAACTGCAATCGTCGAACCGCTTCTTTGATCAGATTCCTTTCTTTGAGCAATTGCTGAAGCATTTCGTACGGTTCTGTTGCACAGTTATTACTATTATTAGTCACACGTTTCGATGATGACGACGATGATGATGATGAAGGTGGCGGTTTGCAGTAAGGTGCGACGTTCCTCCGATGTTGTTTACAAACAATGTGGCCGATCCTTGCACTTGATTTCGATTTCAGGCGCAAGTTTTCTTTGATTTCCGCCACTAAACTGTCCACATCCACATCGTGACTCGTTAGAACGGAAATTCGGTCCGTTTGGGACATCGTTAGGTCTTCTTTAATGGGCATGACGACGCTTTGTTATTGCTTTTGTCGAGATCGGCGACGATCGTAGCAGCTCAACTACTCCACGACTTTCCTGCTCGCCGTCAAAATAGCGAGTGATGTTTGTTTACATGCGCGCACAATGAAATTTGGCTACTGTGGCGACACCTGCCGGTATTTTTCCGAACTATATACGATCACAATGATGGCAAAAAGTGGCTCGTGCGATCGAAAAAATAAGGATGCGAATTAAAGCATGTTGAGAGCTATTTTCAGACTATGAAAACAAAGTAAATAATACATGTTTGCAGACCTTGAGACGCTTCGATGATGAAATAAGTTTTCGTTAAATTTTATTGCGAACTTAGCCAGGGATAATTCATAAATTACGTTACACTTCAGCCATTTTTTTCCAGCTAGCTTATCAATTTTTCTTATTGATCGAGTCCCAGATAAATTTTGTAAACTGGAAGGTGAATTTATATTTTAATGAAGTCCTGTCTTCAAATGAAAAAAAGGTACAATTCGAATTATTTTTATATATATAAGCTTGATATAAGTCTATATCAAATAAATATTTATGGGAAATTAGTTTCCACTTTTTATCCATGAAAATATTGTTATACAACGTCAGATTATAAATTTATCGTTGTTGACCTACAGTGTGACAATAACAAACAAGTTTACTGATAAAAATATTGATGTCTTGTATCTTAATTTGTTCAATTAAGAAATTTTTTTATGTGACATGCACATGCATTGAGATTCTTGAGAAAAAAAATGTAGTTTCAGTACTGTAGTTATGGCCAAAATATGGACTACTTGTTATTCAAAGCATACATCTAATTGCTGGATAAATAACTAGAGGTCATGTTCAATGTCTGCAGTCTCATTGGTTCAGTGAGTGCAGTAAACAAATGGCAATAACAAATTGAAAATATATGACAATATATAGAATGAGAAATATAGGAAAACAAGATTTAAACATGTAATGTTATCTTCACCACAACATTATTAACTCCCATATATGGGGCAGAATAAAATTGAATAACAAACAATGTGCAGTACTAAAACTATTTTACTAATGATACATAATTTAATTAATTTTCCGGAGTTAATAACCGATTTGCTTGAAGATGTTTCATCAGATACCATGGCTAGTTGAAGCCAAATTTTCTGAATGAAACCCTTTTTTTGTTTATGCAAGTTCATAAACCTTTGCAAAGTAGTTATCCACATTTTATTCCCTGTAACAAAACCCCAACATATTTCATTCCAGAGCATCGCAATTTCATTTACTTGCTTGCAGTTTATCGAATAATACACTGCTCATAGCATTACTAATCATAATGATTCAAGTGTAATTTTTGGAGCATCCAGGAACCAGAATAACTACAATATAGATGAATACAACATAATTTTTTAAAAATAATAATGGGGCCATATCAGGCTGAGCATTCATTTCATTTGTTATTCTTCCGTCTTGACAAGTGTAATTTTAGGTGTGACTGAGGTCATTTTGGAATATATAAACATTGTCACTTCCTTGTGTTATATTTTTTCGCTCAGCAAAACAAAAATATAACACGGGGTTAAACTGCAAAAAAAAATTCCACAAAAGATAATAAAAAGAAAAATAGAGAAACCGCATCTCACAATCAGAGTTTCAAAGTTCACTGCACACAATTAACTACAATACTGATAAGCATTTTTGTTTCAATTCACTTCAGTCAAGTCTCACAACTCAGCTTCCAATTTCATCAAAACAACTGTATCGATAAATATTGCATGACCTCGTGAAGCCACAATCTCATATCGTAAATTTTGAAACAAATGTATTATTTTCAAATTGTTCATCAAAATCCTTATCAATTCATGTAGTTCATAGGATTACGTGTTTTAAAATACATATAAAGGTCATGTAGTTTTGTGATTTCCTATTTGTCACAATGGTATATATGCACATCCTGTAATGTTCCCAATTTTAAATTTCCACTTCCAAATTGTAGTCAACAGTTCCTGAAAAATGTTTCATGCTCGCATTAGTCAATTTCCCATACGTTCAAAAACAATATAGATAGTTCTGAAAAGCTGACTGTATTTAAAAAAATGGAATGGAAACTTGTCAGAATAGGGTTGTCAATATAGTGTATGTTGGTTTGACCAACTAACATGTGAATAAATTATAGGGGGTAAGTGGCTTCGATATGGCTAGTTGGCAATTTAAAGTTGGGGCAATGACCCTTTACCTTTTATCGTTTAATCATAAAGCTCAGAGGAAACGGTACTAGAAAGGAAGGTAAAAATGCAGAAAGGCAAGCCAACAAAACTGTCAACTTGAGGACAGACTCGATTTCACAAAGTTTAAAAAGGAGGAAACTTGGTGCACTTCCGTGAACAGTATTCACCACCAACTGTGTACACTCAAAATCTGCACAATCCATCTGTTGCTATATTAAACTCAAACTAGTTTGCAGATCACACCAAAAGAGGACATATTTTGTTTAAAAAAACGAACAATTATCTCACAAGGTAAAGCGGTTTACGAGCCATTACTTCATGTCTAAAAACACATCATTCAAAATGCAGATTAAATAGTATCCACTCTTGATAGTATGAGGGACAGTGTAATAAAAATATTACAAACATTACCTATAAAGCTATTTTTAAAAGTTAACATGAAATTGCAAATGTTGATTTATTGGCATTTGCACAGATAGGGAGCGCACTGCAAACAATATAAGTATTGGGAATAATAGTAATTTTTTTCCGGTACTTGTGTGACAATGACACCTTTCAATAGGTCAACATCCTGTTTTATATCGAATGAAATGGCACTGTATTTGTATTGTGTACCATATTGGTTATTTCGGATTGCAACAGCCAATACAATATAATTTTTGTTTTAAATATTAAAAATCCAATGTAATTTGAAAATGATATTTATGTACATGTTAAATGCCCAAGTTTGTTTCACATTAACGAATTTTTTAATATTTTAATGCAAAGTAGAACATATAAACGTAGAATATTACAATCCAAATGAAATATAACACCAAATAATTGCAAATTGTGAATACTTTCCTGCACGAAACTGACATGCAAGTTGCGGCATGCACCTTAAAATAGGATGAAGGCAGAATTTGGGACATACATGTCCCATAATGAACTTCCAAACCATCTGCCATAAATCTGCAGCATCTATATTTGGCGATTGCATCACCATACAATTGCGGAAATGAAAAAATACCAGTAGACGGACATAATCTGAATCCGTAACTTGCTTTGCTGGCACTTGTTCAATGAACAAGCAGTAACCGGTATTTGGCTTCCATTCAAGAAGTTTTAAAAGGCCATTTAAAAAAAAAACCACACACATACGTCAATCCGGAATAACTTTTTGGCACCGTAAGAAATTCCCTTTGCAATTATCGTGAACAAATAATACCTTTATGACGTATTGGGTAACCGTAATATTTACTATCGCAGTTAACAAAAGCAAAACAATGTAATCAATTTGGCTTGCTTTTACGACCGGGACTGTGTTTCTTCAATTGTTGATAAAACTCTACGACCTAGTTGAAGGATAAACAAACAAACATATTGCAACACAGGTAGAGCAGCTGCCATATTCTGCCGAGACAAATATTGCCCTCGTCAAATGTTGACGTTATTATTTGTGCCTCGATAATAAGTGATGTTTCAAAACACTTACTGGACCCACGTGTGAATCAGCAATCCTTTTCAAATGGACACTTGTCTTTCCTTTGCCGACAACATCCTGAAAATAAACAGTTTTCGTTAAATGGGATATTCCAATAGTTTACGGCACATGCTCAATATCACGTACTTTTGAGAAAGATTGGCAGATGGTAAACAACCTCCTGCCACAGCTTTTAAATAATGGATGATTGAGATCGATGCCTTTGGATTCCAAAGCTTCCACAACAGCAACGCGAAGTTTCTGTGCAGTAATAAATAATGGGAATTTTGTACATACATGCTGATAAAAGTATCAATGTAAATTTATTCCTGCCACATAGCAACCTAATGTTTACTTCTTCTCAAGGACAATAACAGCCAACTGCGTTGTACTCGAAAATTGTCTATCCACTTTTGGATAGCCGTATCAATTTTTCACATTTTAATACGCACAATGTGAAAAACCATGAATTCATATTTAGACAATTTATTATTTTTCAACTAAATTAACAAATGAGATAGAATCAGTTACTTGAAATCTAGTAGCAAAAAGATTATCAATGAACATAAAGTAAAACCAAAACCTAGATTATCCGGAACTCTATTACCCAAAATCTCAGATTATCTGAAACGCTACACACAAATAATCTTTTATCTTTTTCCCGCAAAAACAGTTATTTTTGTATGAAATTTTCAGAAATCTGATTTGGCTTTCATAGGTGAACCTCTTGATTCCCATACGCATTTAATTTCCATGAATCACAAGCTCAAAATAAAACTTCTGTTTGAAAACTCAATAGTAAATTCAGATTAAATTGGGACATAAATTAGTAATAGCTGGAATTTTATACATAAAATTGAAATTGCATACCAGTAATGCTGAAAACTTATTCCCTATCATTATTATACGTCCAAAAAATAAAACAATAAACATGGTATTAAAAATTGATATACCCTTTTTAGTAAATCTTCACTGTCAGAGCATTTTGTACTTTCTTTTGTAGATTTCACATTTTCATGTGGTTTGCTTTCCTTTGTTGGTTTCACAATATCTAATACTGCTCCAACATCTTTATTATCAACCTTCCTCCTAAACATATGAAACAAATGGATGAAAATTCAATATATACTTTGTGTTTAAGAATTATTTAAGAAACGGACCTTTTAGGGGTCTGCTGCAGTGGTGGTGGTGGTACTAATTTTCGCTTTCGAGGGCTACGCCGCAATTGTTTATTTCTGGTAACATTATTTCCATCACTGCTTTTTTCAAGCGGAAGGAATTCATCTCGAGATGACAATGTGTCAATGTTCAAAAACTGTTCCCGTATCCTTCCAGATTTCTGTTCTAATTTCTCACTATCACTTCCTCTGTTATAACTATAAAAAATTAAAATAAAATAAATTAAAATAAACATCTGACATTTCCATGAACTGAATTATCAATAGGCACACTGAATAAAATACTAGGTACAAATTTACTTACTACACATCATGATACAGTGATAACACGCATAGTGGCCATTCCGCATCAGCCGATTGCCGATCATTCGAGCCAATCCGCCAAACGCTCTCATTACCAAGCTGAAAAAAAGAGTTTCTCTATAATAATTAATATTAAACGAAACCTTGCATTTATTTCTTAATATAAATATCAGGGATGCCTTATTCATTGGGGTATTTCTTGCTTCGCCTTTCTCGGTGAAACACGATAGCAGATCTTCCACGGTTGTTATCGGAGCTAAAAATGATTTGTCATAAGATTTAAGGAAATTTATCCTACCTCAAAATAAATCTAATAAATCTCACATTTGAAAGATAAAACAGGAGGAGCAAATCCCCCAAGAGTGTCGGAAGATTTATAACGACAAAACGATTCCGTCATTGAGCTTCTGAATCTGAGTGATCTAGTTTCAGCCAAGTTGCTAAGATCACTGGGATATTCTATAAATGTAATACAGGCAGATTAACCCAATGTTATTAAAATAAAATAAATTTACGACATCCACCTAAATGATCAGCTTTTTGGTTTTTATCTTTATCTTCTATTAATTTAGTTGGTCTTTCAGACGTTTCCAAATCCTTGTTCTTAATAAGTTCCAATGCCTTATTAGCAAAATATGTTGTTTCTAGCCCATGAATAACTGCAAAAAATAATATTTTAATTAAGTTTATGATTGCAATGATACTTACATTTTGATTGTCCAATTAAATAATCACACCTTCAACAGGTGTATTGCATTTATCAGCTGTTAATAGTTTGTCTAGTTGATGTAGTTGATTGCCATTAAAGTGGGGAATAGTATTGAACATCAGTTCACTGTCCATGTTTGGCATAAATGTCTCATCGACGGCTGGAATAGTTGCTAATTTATGATAAGCAAGTGCATTAAGTTCCAATGGTCCGCGAAGCTGATACAGTGTGCCACTGGCAAAAAGAAAATGAACGTATTTGACATCTCCGGTTAGATTCCACTGCGGATCTAAAACGAGGAAATTATGAAAAATTACGCAACCGAAAGAAAACTTATAATTATGACCAATTTATTATCTTACACTGAATGACACCCAAAGCTATTTGCATTCTCCATTTTTCTTTGGAAAATGAATTTTCCTCAACCGGATCGGAAACATCGCCGCAACGGTAACTCAGGCGCAAGATTGCACATCTATTCTGCAAATAAATCAATTCTTTCTAAAGTGTAATAATTAATTATTAAAGGCAGTAATATAGAAATACATTTCTATACATTAGAGCATTTGTCGAACAACTGTAAAAAATCTTTCGCTACTTCGGTGCGCGCGCTCAATTCAAACCGATGCGACGTAAATAGGTACAGTGGTACTGATTGCAGGCAGCATACAGAAAGCAGCATCAGATTATCAGAAAAGCACACATGTTTTTCTTGATCAATATCGTTGTCCGCATTCTGAAGACCATCTGCAGACTTATTTCCCGCCGATATCACACGGAAGGAACCAAACTGCTTCATTTCTGAATTCTGCAATATGACAAAGAACGTCAATGAAAAGTGATAAATATAACTTTCAATTAAGTAACTCACTTGGTGGTCCCACCAACACAGTTGCCCTGACCAAACGGTTCCGGGCCGCGTGACCGTGCATCCCAAATGATGGATGGAAACGGTTTCCGCACTGAGCATTTCAACCCAATCACAGGTATTGACAGCTGGGTGAGTGGAAAACAATTTGCCCTGGTGGTGGCAAATGGTGAAACGACCTTCGTGCCAACTTTGCAACCTTTTGAATGCACCGTACAGACCCAAATTGTTCCTGATGATCAAGAAAAAAATCAAGAATAAACGTAATTAATTAAAAATTTGAAAAATTACATATATGGTAAATAATTCAAGACATCTAGTTAGTTACTCTGGGGAAGGTGCATCCTCACCAACAATTACCCACACAACATCCAGCAAAAACGAGCCTGCAAATTCAAATTCAGGTGCATGGAATTAATATATGAATTGTCCTGTGAATATTTTTAATTTTTTGGGTGCATGCATTTTACCAAAATTTGGCAGTTGATCGGCAAGGCTGTGTACGTAATCTGCTAAATCGTCTCCATTCCATCTGCAGAAATAAACACTTAATATTAACAATATTCATCTATAAACTAGCATCACATGTATCATTACTGCGTAACATGCTGTAGTACGTCCAATTCAGCATCGTTATTTTCCAACAGTACTTCTTTCCAATTCTGAATAAAATGAACATATGTAATTAAAATACTTATTTTGCGAACTAACTACTGTAATAATACCCTATATATTACCACATCAGAATATTCTTGAGCTCTAAAACCATTAACGATAGAAAAGTAAACGGACTCGATATATAAAACTGGGCTTTGATTCTTGATATCTTTACATTCTCGAAAGGAACGGACGAGTTTCTTCAAACTCGTTTCAAGCGTAGTCAACTCTGCAATTTCATGTAATAATTTCTAATTAGATTGCAAAGCAAATCGACCGAAAACTGGGTAATTACCTGATCCATCTGACGTTACAACCACTAAAATGTACCGTTTCATCGTCCAGATCGACCGTCGAAATATTCGCGCCTTTCCATTTCAACACGCCATTTTTACACTACGCACAACTCCGTAAACAGAAGCGCCGTTTTATTATGGAACATCTCAACATCTCGTTCTGGTGCACTTTATTCACGCTAGAGGTCGCCAATGTTGAAACCGGTTGAAACATCCTGAACACGATATTGCCCGCGAAATTCAAATCATCCTTCAACGTATTCGAATACCAAAAGTTCAAAATTAAATTCAGGGAATGTAGTTATTTATTACTATACAATGTCAATCTTAAAACATACCTGTACAATAACTTACATAAATATTCAGAATAAGTTCAAAATTTATCTGACCATTCAAATTATTCAACCGCATGCAGATACAGTGATAGCTATATACAGGGTGCTTCAGATCACAGGAAACAATGGAATTTCGGTGCATTAAATGATGAATACATCAAAAACGGCTGCATGGTCCGGGTGTCGAGCACGGAAGCATTCTGCGAAATGTTTGATTGCCAATATCTCCCATGTTTGTTGTCCGAATGTCGTTCTGTTTGTTGTGCTAGCCTCGTTTCTCCATCCCCTAAAAGTCTCCAATTTACACGCCTAGTGTACAGTGCGTTCTGCAAAACTTAGAATTCGAATGACCTTGACAACGTTTGTCAAGGTCAGGGGGAGTATGACTACCGTTTAACCCTCATAGTTTTGGTTACAAAACCTTAATACATTATTGCAGTCCGTACAGCCGTGTTTGATGTATTTATCATTATGCACCGAAATTCCATTGTTTCCTGTGATCTGAAGCACCCTGTATAGCCAGTAGAGATTTAACGCGTTTTGGTGCAAGTGGCATGCCATATGCACTGTCCCGGATGTAAATTTTGACAGCGTGAGGACTTGAGGACCTATTGCGAATTTTTATTTAAAAAACGAATCGGTGGAAAAATTAGGAAAAAATGGACATACGCAAATACATGTTGTTCATGCATAGGAAATTTTTCAGAGAAATTGGTTGCAAGAAATTTACCCTGTCAGTTCACCTTTAAGAACGAACATACAGTAAAATAGGATTTCCTTAAAATCGGACCAAAACGAAAGGCTGATACGATGAATACAGTTTCATATAAATTTTTCTTCGTCGCGTAAAATCGTAATGCATACATATACATTTAATAATTCTGTTATTTAATTTTGCCATGCATGTGCTCCTGTTCGAGTCTTAGGGTTTCTTCATCGTCTCGGAAAGCATCTTTTTCACCTTTCTTTTTCACTGAACAGTCCACTAATCTGTAAGTGTTGAAAAATTTGTCCCAAATGTCCAAGTTGAATCCGAAGTTGACGTTGAAATATCTGCATTATTGCAATATGAAAACTCTTTTATTAATCAATTAATGGTTAAAGTCTAAAATGCTATTTAGCAATATTTAAACATATAATACTGGTGATGGTTATCGTGATATGTAGTGTTTGGTTGCCAAGGCCAGATGGATTCCATCTTCACTCCAGAGTGATCCACAAGTCCAAAATAATAAATGTACAGCAGATTGGAGAGATACACAACTGAAAAATTAATAAAAACAATATTAAAAATTTCACAACTAACAACTAATAATTGTTTTCAGCATTCCCATAATTGTTTTGACTTATTACACAGCATAGTAGATTACATAATACACTGTAATAATAGCCCATCTTTTTGTTGCAATTAAAAACATGTTTTCGCCAATTATTTTATTTGTGTTGTTTAAACCAAGAGATTAAACGAAGCCAGTTAATTATTATTTAAATGTTGGGAGGTTTATACTTGTTTTGTAATAATTAATAATTAATAAAAAAGACCATAGTGGCCTTCACAAGTGTAGTGCAAGAAACAAAGGTACAAAAGTCTGTCTGTTTTGTGATGTAGTAACTTCTAATCAGATGTTTGGAAGGAAATACGTTATATAACAGAAATTCTGGATATTATTACACACATGTAATTTCCTTTTCGTCTCATCTTTTTACTAGATAACCGCCAAAATGTCAAGGTTTTGCTAAAATTGGCAAATCAACGAGACCTTGTAATGTGACAGTAACCTTATGAAGATATACTTTGGCCGCCATTACACCAGTCAGCCTAATCTGTGCAAGTTTCATGTCGACTGACGTAATGGCTGACAAAGCACTGGGAATACAACAGGACCATATGTCCTTAGGTTATAATATACAAGTACTTACCTGTGTGTAATGGTACAACAAGAGATGGCATTATGTAGACCCATTGGTAAAATATAAATTCTACTGGATGGAAGGCCGTCACGGAAAATGCTGTCGGTTGCTTATAAAGATGATGCCATTTGTGAAAATTTTTGTATAGGAATGGGGTGTGTGTAAATCTGTGCATCCAATATATGATAAAATCCTAGAACAGAGTACTGTTTTGTTGTATTCAAAAATGAAAAAATGCATGAAAAAAACCTAAATTTGTAAATATCCCACCTGCCAAAGAAACAAAACTGGTACTGAAAGAATAAGCCAAGTCCAACCGTATTCATCAAAGCGATTATAAAGTGCTGTATAACCTCCATTGTGAATGTAACAAGCACCAGCACCAAATATAACAGACCCTGTGTTTGATAAAATGTCAACAGTAATATTTAACCAAGTTGAACATGGACTTTAAATTAAAGGTGAACTGGCGGGGTAAATTTCTTGCAACCGATTTCTCTGCAAAATTTCCTATGCATAGACAACATGTATTTGCATGTGTCCAATTTTTTTCTAATTTTTCCATCGATTCGTTTTTTAATAAAAATTCGCAAAGGTACCCTAAAATAGGTCCTCAAGTCCTCACAAATTCTGCTAATAACTTTTTTACTAATTTAGGTATTTTTCAATTAAACGAAAGTTATTAGCATGTAAGGTTTTAAAGTTTGCCGGATAGGAGGTTGGCAAGCATAGGTGAACCTCCTAACTTAATTACCCCGTCCAACTTTATGTGCTAAAACTTTTAAATATTTTTTCCACGTTGATCTTATTAAAAATAATTGCAACACGACTTTATTTTTCTTCATATTGGCTATGATTTACTTTTGTTTACACTTAATGTGTCACTCCAGCTTTAATTAAAGCTGACTGCAAAAATGCAAATAATTCCCTGTAATATTTTGTACACAATTAAATTCAGGAAATTCCTGTTGGGATTTAAAAATCAATGTTGCATTTCAGTTGGTAACCAGCGAACCATTTGACACTGATAGTTCACTTTCTACATCACAATAACGTTTTAAAACTTGCTTCAATTACTTAAGATTCCTACAAGGAAATAGTATTACAAAATTCCTCAAACTTGATTTATTATTGTTGTTGTATTTAAAGTCATACAACAAGTTACATGAATTGTTGAATAAAAATTCAACATACTATAGTACATACTTAAAGCTGTACAAAACTGAACTATTTTTCAACAAACTTAAAGGTGAAGTGACACGGTTTTGTAACACCCCATGATATTCGGACTGCAGAAAGAATTACTATTACAATTAAAACTAAGTGTTCATTTGTTTTCTTTTTTAAAAATTTATTAAAAGTGTTTTAACAGATTGAAGTTTTTGTGTTTTTGGGCATGTGCAGAGGGGCTAGGAGAAAGAAAATTCTAGTATATGGAGAGTTTGTCCTAGCATATGAAGTGGGGAAGCCACCTGCATATAGTAGCACGTTTTGGTGCAAGTGGCAAGCCATACGCACTGTCCCGGATGTAAATTTTGACCGTGTAAGGACTTGAGGACCTATTTTGCGAATTTTTATTAAAAAACCAATCGGTGGAAAAATTAGAAATAAATTGTACATATGCAAATGCACTTTGTTCATGCACAGGAAATTTTTCAGAGAAATCGGTAGCAAGAAATTTACCCTGTCACTTCACCTTTAACTTTTTCTTTCCAGTGAATCAATTTAACCAACTTCTTATGGATATTTAAGGAGTTGATGAAGTGATTCAACAAGAAATTATGAAGGTATAATCTTAATTTTATTCTATATTAAAGTGTAGTTGGTTGCATGGTTTGAATTTGAATACATGGGAATATAAAAAAAAAGGGAAGACATTGTTGTTGAACTTCATTTGACATTTTAAAATGGGACTAGCTGTGAGTTTGATGGCCTACTGGTAATGTGGTCTGCTAGTTAGCATGCACTTGTATTTCGCCCACAAAACACCTTCCACTCACTTTGTCCACATTTGGACCACACCTATGTGCCAAGTTAGCTTCAAATCTGGACATTTTTTGGCCAAATGCCACCATCTTACACTCTTTTAACTTGTAATGTTAGGTGACTCAACAGGTAAATACTGGACCAAATGAGAGCTAAAAATGTTCATGATTTCCTTAAATATTTAGGGATAACTCTGAGACATTTTTATAATACAACATACAATTTTAATGTTTTAATTAAATTACAAGTATTTAGAAAAATTATTGTTGTAATACAACTAGTTTAACCTGCATGTAATATGGAAATTTTGCCTAAAAAATCAGGAAAACCTGGAAAATTCAGGGAAAATGGATTGAAATAGACTGTATGAAACAATTTTATAAAATGTCATTAAGTTTTAATATTTTTGGAAAACCTGGAAAAGTTCATATCATTTTTCCTGAATTTTCCAGGTTTACCAGATTGTTTAGACCAACTTTCCATATTTCCATACATTAATTGCAGGTTAAACTAGTTTTATTACAACAATTTTTCTAAATAATATTTATTTAAAACACATTAGAACTGTTTATTCATTTAATATCAAGGAATCTAGTAGTATCATTCACAAACGCGGATCGACGATTTTGAAATGGTAGGCCAAATGGCCTACTACGGCCTACTTTGGCGTTTTATTTCTAATCAACCACGCAAATACAAAAATTGTGATTGTTTTTATGAAGTAGACTAGTGGCCACACTAACTAATTTCCAATTTCCATTAACATCTGTGAAATCGCGATTATAGCTTTCTGTTCTCCTTTTAGGAGAGGCGGACGAAGCGTGCCCACTGAGCCCAGGGTGATATCACCAATAGCTCCGCCTATTCTGCCATTTTCAGGACCGCATGAACAATCCTGGACCAATTAGCTATTTAAAACCCCTACGCGCTATACACCAATCAGGAGCAAGCTCCGCCTTTGACGCCATTTTCAAGATTTAAGGTCAAATTTAATTGGCCCTCGACGCGCATGCGCACACAGACAACCTTGGGGGTGGGCATGAAGCAAGAGACTGCGCCAGGTGCCGTTCGCCTCTCCTTCTCATGCAGCTCATTGGTTTAGGTCAGGCTAGGTTAGGTTAGGTTAGGTTTAATTACGTTAGTAAAACCCATCACTTTGCTAAACTCACTGGTTAGCTAAACTCACTGTAACATATACAAAGATTCATGAACGCTCCTGACAATTCCAATAATGCAATACTGTAACAATAATTTATTGATAGTACCAACAGATGTGTATCGGCTTCGTGTCCCAGGTGAACAAAAACATTATATCGATCAATCCCAAAATATTTACAACTGTAAAATATGAGCAATTGACAGGTGAATAGAACTTTTATTGTCATAACCAATGAAGCGTATTTGAATAGCGGAATAACCGAATTAATTTTTTTGTGGACTTCAAGTATATAAGTTCAAAGGTAGCCATTTTTCATATTCTCCCATCAACCGCAACAGTGCAAGGTATACGGTACACACTTTCTCAGATGCACCAGATCTGCATGCAGAAAACAGCAATTTACTTTACTTATTATATACGATTATATTATATGTTTGTAAATTAGATGGCAACCCTGCGCAATGCTTTCCTTATGGTTTTTGGACTATCATTTATCGCACAACAAGTCTCTCATGGCCACAAGTTGTTCAACGTTTCTTTAATTGAAGGTTACATAAATTTATTCCTGCCTTTGCTTTATTCACATTCTGCACTAAACTACTTAACAATTTAGGTGAGAGACAAGAATGTCCCAATACGAACTGCAATGGAAAAGAAAAGTGCATTAATGATGCCGGATGCCCCGCAAGCAAATGCTGCATCGATGCTGTCAAATTAGTGGCCTGTTGCTACAAACCTGGACAACCAACACATGCACCTGCCACAACTGAACCCCAGAATTCAGCACTGGCCCCAAGTAAATATCTAATTATTATTTTATGTCGTTCTTTTATTGCAAATATATAAGAACTTAGTTATAGCCACTCTACCTATCAAACAATTAAGATTTCGTCCTAAGTACAGCTGTTCCATTTCAGTCATTTCAGTACTACCTGAACATCCAGTTGTTATATAACATGTATCAATGAGCTCTACTTCAATGACAACTTGATGGAAAGTTGTTACTGATAAAAGTAGGAATTATCCCCGGCATGCAAATACATTTTACGTAAGAGAAGCTAAGCTAGCCATTGCTGGGGACGCCAAATTCTTTCCCCAATGGGACTGCCATCAAGATCAACAGCTTTTTCCATTGAATGCACCGGACGTAAATAAGTTTTAACAAATAGCATTCCTGGAGCTAGATATAGTATATAACTGGCTATTTCTCACGCAGCATTATTTTTGCGCTATTCGTGGAAGTACGTTTTTCCGCGAAAATTACAATCCAGTTCAAATTATGGTAAAGAAGAAATGTAATTTCCTGGAGTTTCGTATCCTACAAAACGCAAAATTAAAATGCCTGCTAAATACCCAACAATTCCGGTTTCGGCCGAGATAGACCGGTATTAACCCAAATCAATTGCTCTAAAATAAACTAAATTATAAATCAATTAATCTAAAATAATTTAAATTCAATGCATTTAAAGCAATTTAAATATTGATTCGCATTTTATTTTATTTTACAGCAATAGATTTTTAATGTAGTTTATTTTGTCATGTGCGTGCTCCTAATCTCTGCCTAGAATTCTAATTGTTGCACTAGTAAGAGCTTGAATTGTGTTTACCTATAGCATTGGGAGAATTTATAATATAAAAAGTTCCAAATGTTATAATTTAACAGCACTTCCTCCAGTTTGTGGTAACTTGGTACAAAATGCACTGTGCAAAACTGGTGGACGTTGCCCGTGCACTACTATTACCGATTGCTACCCCAACGAAATTTGCTGCATTGAAACCAGCCCTGAGATTGCAGCAAAGTGTTATGAAGTTACTCCGCCTCCAACCACTCCTAGTCCTACAACCCCTCAGGATCCTAATGTAAAGAAAAATTTGTGATAATACCAGATTCTCGTTGCATATAACGTCATACGCGGTGAAATCAATTCAAAACTATTATAAATTAACTGCAATTGCAGGCAAAATGTCCGTCTACGATCTCCAATCCGGTTTGCATACCAGGCCTAACAACTGCGTCAGACGGATCCACCTGCTCAGGCTCAGCTAAATGCCGTGCAACCGAAGTATGCTGCAAACCATACAGAGGAATGCCATCTTGCTGCGTAGTATTACCTTCATAAATACAGGCACGACCAGCTTTACAACAACAAATGAAACGTTAAAACGAAAATGAGCACAGTATTCACATTTAACACATTTTAATTTCGTTTCTAATATCATCACCTAATAAAATGCCAATTGGAAAGGTAAACGGGTTGTTGCAAAGTGATTGAAATACAATGTGTGGCAATACAGTAGATGATTATCACCGTCTTTTACACTCAATAGCATACCGCAAGTTTCACCAAAATTCTACAAAGACTAACACTTGACAATATTACTATTCAGCGATTCAGATATACCTATATGGTTTCTACTGTAGGGGTTTTAACAGTGGAATGACTAGATTTGGCAAAAATGCACAAATTGCACTGCGATTATGAAAATATATTCAAAATTTATGACTTTGAATTATAGTTTTGCATAACATTCATTTATATCCAACCTAAATGTTTTTTTCCCATTTACAGAAGGCTAAGTATATTCACTGCATATCATGTACCGCAAAACGAGGCTTTTTTAACCTGCAGGGGCAACTTTGCCCCACCATGCTTATTTGCAAAAACTGAAAGGAATAAGGCATTAATATTACAGATATAATGTTCATATAATTTCTTGCATTACTTTAAACTTCAACAAGTACAAAATGGGGAATTGGTGAATGTGTTGGCAAACTGCAAACTGAAACAGAAAATGGCCACTCTAAAGTACAGGCATCACAATTTTTAGGAAGCTGCCAAGGAGGTTGGAAGCGCGTTAAAGGAGGGAGCGCGTTAGGCAAAAGGTGAACTTGGTTTTTTGGCGTCTATATGTTAGCGTCTTCCCTGATTGGCTCACGGAAGCCCGCCCATGTCACGTCTCCACCAA